>JBBPJP010000804.1:0-14445 GCA_038088775.1 Boletus barrowsii | reverse complement strand
CCCCAAGGGTAGCGATGTAAGCTTTGATTCAGCTTTGACGATGATTCAAGTTGACGGGCCTTGCCTCGCGAGTCGCGAGGTGTGACTGTGGAGCGACTGTCTGCTTCAATGCTTGATACATGAGATCATCCACGGAAGTGACCGGGACTGAGCGCTGCTGCACGATATGATAGGAGCTGCAGTCTGCACCGCTGGTTGAGGCACGTCAGACCGCTGTCGGTGCTTTTGGTTCAGTACATTCTGACGATGTGATCGGCGCAATAGTCTGTCTTTTCACTCTCACCCTTATTTCCTCTCATCTCCACGAACATTACCAAGACAATCATGGACAAGTATTCCACCTGCGAGAATGAAAATTTGATCGACATCTCCTCCAGGCCCAGGTGTCGACAAAACCCTCGGGAGTCCCATTCATCGCCCCTCTCTAATAATTCTTGTTTGCCCTCGTCACGGCTCTCTTCTCCTTCATGGTGGTGACACCACACTGGGTAGACTCCTCAACTGGCTTGCTTTCTAAAACGTCGCCAAATGGTCAGATACCTTTCCTTTTTTTTCGTTCCTGTCTATTGATATGCATATCCTGAAGCTTTCCATCGATCGTCGACTTGTCCCCACACGTCACGATTCCTCTTCAAAACTCGACATGTCAAGTTGCATCGTAAACATGCGTGAGCACGTCTCGTCCAAGTGAACCGCCGCTCACTCTGGCATCCGGTGTCCGCGCAGGCCGCGCATGCGATCTCGAAATGGGAATTCAATGTCCTTTTTGTCAACACTCCCTAGATTCACTGCGTTGGCACGTAGTCGTCGTAATTCGCAAGTACTGGACACAAACCTCACCCCGCGGCGACGGGGAAGCAAGAAAATTTGAGAGCTTTCTAGGAAGACGCGCAACAGCCACTACTGGGGCAAAGGTCCCAACGCGTCTTCGGGGCAGAAGATCCAGCTTGACCTTTCGCCAGCCTTCTCTTCTTATACTTCGATGGGGAACGGGAACGCGGGCCGTGTTAAAGTTCATGCTGCATAGGCTGGAAGCAGGCTGGACTCGATCGTACACATGGCAAGCCCGGCGCGCGATCGCATCGCATTGAACGAGAAACACTCTCATACCGGACCGCGGTACTGCGTGATACGCGACGCTCGGCGCTGGATTATGACTGGGTGTATCGACAGATCAAAGGCAGGCCCGGATCCGTAGACGAGTTAGTGCCAATACTTATCCTCGCCCATCGCTCACATGACTTGGTGAATCGGATCCTCCCGCTGTTTATACGCGGCTTGCCTCATCCCTAGATGCTCTGTGGTCACCAGACCGTCGGCGCCTGCGAGTCGCGTATCACCGCGTGGCCAGGTTCCCCCCAACATTGATCTCGGCTCCCCCCACGCTCCATGTATGTAACAGGGGCCCACGTGCAACTCAAAGTCCCGCTTCGACAACGTGTCCAACGTATGTACGCTTTGGGACACGATCACTGCATGTGAACGCCGCCAAAAAGAAAACAAAAAGAAAAAAGGGTTAGGGCACAGTAACGCCAACGTTCACGCCGGGCCGGATCGACTAGCACACTGGACCTGCTCAGGGACAGTCGTGCGCGCGCCACTACGAGGCATTTATTTATGGCTTGGTGGTTGCGTTTCACATCCACCAGATACGGTCACCATCCTCGGATACGGGTGCGCTCGACACAACCGGCCACAGACAAGAACGAGAGGTGAATGCAAACGATAAAGCCTGAGATGACTTACCCTGTGGCGATCAAGCGCAAGCACGAGCGTAACCTGAGCAAGTCGCCGCCCCCTCCGGATTCCCGTCCATCCCTAATCGACCGATAACGCGCAACGGCCCGCCAAGAGTGACGTTGACACTGCCATGCACGCCGTCCGCTGAGCTTTACGCCGTGCGGCCTCCCCTTATCATATTGATCCGTGAGTCCTTGATCCCAAATATACATATAAGCGACGCCAGACGGACCTCTCTTCAATTACAGAAGCAGTACACCCTCTTTTCTTGGATGCGAGCAGTGGCAGATTGCCCAACGATGACCTGACGGCGGCCCATGATGCCAAAACAGGTTAGACGCGGGGATGTCTTGCGCCGCGGGCCTGTTCGTTCTCGTCAGTGCGGTGCATCCTAGCGGTGCAACCCACGCGCGCGTCTCGTGGTCCCTGACAAACCCCCACTTGGTTCTTGGAAGTTGAGAGGCTTCAACGTCAAGGTCGAACATGGTCATACCAGTGGGAGACGAAGTTATTGCTATTCATAGAATGACTTGGGCTTCCTCGCGCGGCGTTTATACGTCAGACAAGCGATGTCGGACGCCGTGCGGGGCCGAACGTCGTCCAAGAATGAACGATTCCATTAGCAAAGTGTGTGTACACATTTACCCTACAATGACGAGCCCTTTCCAAACACGAGGCCAAGCCAAAAGGTCGCCGCATCCGGTCCGGTACTTTATCGGTCTTTTCCATCCCTCGTGGGTACCAGAGGTCGGTATATAAACAAATCCTATCTAGTACAGGCCAAGGCTATACAGTGGATGGCACGGACATTTATGGCGTGGATGATATGGCAACAGCAATCGGTGGCAAGCCACCCAGGATGGGTTTTGTATGCCGCATAGCAGAATAAATAAAGAAGGTATCGAACCTTTTGGCGTTGTACACATTCCCGTCCCAAAAAAACCAGTCGAGTGCGGGTAATCTATCACCAGGAAAGAGAGCCACAGGAGTGGGAGAGTCGCGATAAAGACAGGGCCAGCCTTGAGATGATGTAAAGACAGTCTTGTTTAAGTCATGTAGACCCAGGATACTTTTTTTTTTTAGTTAGCAAAGAACGGTATCGGAAAGGAAGCCAAGGAATAAGAACTGACTGGGGAGTTCGCCGACATCGAGATCACTCTCAAGTCGCTTGAAAGCAGCAAGGGAGAGGTCGATCGAGTTTCCGTTGTCGCAGGTGGGACATTCATCCGCGATCGTGACGGTGACCGTATGGTTATTGCTCGTGTTGGTGATTTGAACTTGGCGACCACAGAGAGAGTCGGTATAACGAACCGAGTCTGTCCGACAGGAGGGGATGAGAGGGAGCGATGGTACATGTGCGAAAGAACGTACCCATGGCACAGATCATCTCGTCGTCCGTGTGATACGTACCACAGGCACTCGGGTTTTCATCCTGGGTATACCAGGTCGCGCTACGGGGAATGAGAGTAGGGATGGGAATAGAGAGATGGGCTTACATGCCATTGGTAAAGGGACCGTCCGAACCGCGAGCAACCGAGTCTAAAGGGACCGCACGCGAAACGACAAATAAGGAGAGGATTGCAGAAAGAGCGACGATGAGAGACGAAAACATGGCGACCAGATGGACTTGCAGTCGTCCTTGTCGTCTTTTATCCTGCAGTCTGACAGCGCTCCTTCAATGGCTCCAGGTTGCTTGACATGTCTGTCATGTCATGTTGCACGACAGCACGTCCCGGTCGTCGTGGCTTGGTGGTCACAGGTCATTCATTCGAAACAAAAATGTTTGGATGAACTGATACTTGCCCTTGTTGTCTTCCATCGACAGCTGGACGTAGGTGCCGACGTGACCGTGGGAAGGCTTATGCAGCTTCGAGGACACGCTCATGATCATGATCAATCATTGATCACACTCATCCCATGATCAAAGGAACAAAGGATACCAGGGCAACGTGCGGGGTGAGAACATCAGAGATGACGCCACCAGTGCACAGTGGGAGAAGACTCACTCACCACGATTCCACGCTTTGCTTGCTTGCGTGGAACGACGGCAACGGTCCGCCATCCGCGACAGGGACCAACTGCGCAGCGATCCGGGATTGGATTGGTCCCGTGCGAACGTCAAGGACCTGCCGTGAACTGCAAAGAGGGACCCATATGGACCAACGGACGTATCGCACAAATGGCTATCAGACATGCGCCACTATCTAGTCTTGGATCCTTCCCGAGCGCTTTTCCAACAATCATGCGCGACTCATGGGTGCGAATTGGGCGTCCATCTGAGTGCATTGCAGTCCAGTACGTAGTGCTACTAGCAGTAACTGTCAACCTGCCACCTTTCCCCGCCACCGAAACGCTTGAATAAATGCTCCCGGACCCTGGCAGGACTCTCTAGCAGACTTACGGTACGCCCTCCCTCTTTTTTGAGAGTAAAAAAATCTTTTCCAGGTCCAGGGACGCGCGCCGACTCCCCGACTCCCCGCTTTCAAGTCGCGTAACCACGAGCCCTACTACATATTACTTGTACACACAATCCTTATCTCTGAACCTCCGTCAACGTTAGCACCTCTGCACCCTGAACCCCAACGCCACGTCGCAAACGACCCACAGTCCAAAAGCCAAGGAACACTCCGAAACAGTACGGGACGAGCCGACGCCGCGACGAAACTCGAATGTTTGACTCGACGACGATCCACGTCACGACGGTCCAGACTCAATGGCCAACTAGGTTTACCTCGTCGCCTACTACCGAAACGCGTGCCACATCACTCGACACGCGGCCAGAATTTCAAATGTTGACACTGTGGCGGCTGCGCGTGCATATGAGACTGGCACTGACTGAAGTCGGAAGTGCGATGAAATACTTGGTCGACGACCGACCCGTGAAACGCGGACGAGTGGCTGGTCGTGATGGTGTCTTCAAACGTTCGTGACTGCTTGTATCCGTCGATGCCACACAGGATTGATCCCGTCGCTCGCTGGTGGTGCTCGATCTGGTCCCAGGCTGTGTGCACGGTGGTCACCGTAATATTCGATTTCGAATCGTCGTACCATGACGCGTTGCAACATCATTACCTCCAGTAGCGATACTTGCATATGTATTTATGAAGGACGAATTCGTCCAAGTTGCATTTCCATTCCATTCTATTGCTCTCCATATCAACCCACCATTCATTGTATAGCCATAATGTATCTATCCTACCTAGTCCACGTTCATATTGTTCCACTCGCATCATATCCATGCCGCCGCCATCAAATGAATTATATTCCCTTTTTCTTCATATCACGGATGGACCTCTTTCGATGGATCGATGACTGATCTGCTGATCCGCCTGTCGCTTGCCACCGGTCACAATAACAAAGATCAATGCCACAGTGCGCAGCGACGACTCTGAATATCACTTGGACCACCTTGTCTCGGTCTCGGTCCACGATGAAAAGGTGATACCGTGACGTTGTGCACCGCATCGACAGTGACCGAGTGACGATCGGCGCGTTGCCCTTGTACCACCACCACCACCAAGTACGTCGCCATCGCGTTGTGTTTGTGCCCTATTCTGTCGGTGCCGGGACCCTGACCCCCAATCGAAACGCCAACCTGCAAGGGCCCTTCGAGGACGCCAACCGAACTGCCAACTTCCAATCTGTGGCCACTTGAAACCTGGCAGCGCGACGACGCGACCCTTGCAGGTTCGCCACCACACGCTGATGGCAGTCGGTTCGTCTGCGCCCCTCCAACTCTCAACGGACGACGTTCGACATGCAAGGTATGCACAGGCGCGCCATGGCATGTGCCTGTCCCCACACCGTGATCATCCTACCGTAACTGCCAGTGGAGTCCGCGTGGCCATACGGGACTGCAGCAGGCCGATCGAGTCAGCATCAACATCAACTTGTCAGCAACATGCACCGCACCCCGGACTGCATCGCATCGCACGCGACGAGCAACCTGAAACAACCCCGAGCAGCCCCCGCGACATGGAACCCCCCGGCTTCCATGATCATGATAGGATGGCCATGATACACGAACGACTCGAGCGCCCCTGCTATTGCTATTACAGGACGGGTGTGCTCAAGTAGCCCGCACCGGCGATGTGGTGGGACCCACAAGTGGGGGGGACGCGTGGACGGACCCTGATTGGTCTCCATCCTCGTACACTCGGTTACGTACGTGTACACCATATCGGACGCAATTGGAACGCGCATGGCACGGGTTCCTGAGATGTAAATACATGTCTTAGTCAACGCGTACGGGTTCCTCCGCCAAAAGACCGGTCACATCCTATGGGCGCACCTTTAGGAGGGGCTTTATATTTCGTGTGTGGACTAGATACAAAACCAAAAAACGGCAGATTGGACACCACGAGCGACTGCGTTCCGAGCACTGAGCGTCGGACGACCCAAATACGCGAGAGACAGAGATGGATGGATATAAAGACAAGGAAGAAAAAAAAGAGAGATGCCATGGTATGAATATAGCTAGGTATGCAGTGTGTCTATATGATGCGATGCTAGAAAATGGGATGCGCGGTGTGGAGAGTGTGTGTGTCAAAGGGGAAATGCAAAGAGAGGGTGCCGCGGGCAATACTAGGTCTACAATAATTCCAGCCCCAGCACAGAGACGGAGGTGGAGATGAAAAGCAACGCGCGGAATCATCTAGGCCTGAAATTTTGGTTTTTGCTACGGGATACGTTGAGTGCGCGCAGGGAAAAGACGACGCGGGGAACGTACCGATTTACGCATCATCAGTGGTGGTGACGAGTTGGGTGAATCGGCGTGGGATGACTATGGGTGGGGTCAGGCACGCGTGCGTGTGGGGTTGGACAGAGACGTACAGAGTGCATGTAGGGATGTACTGGTGCGGCGCTGTGGGGCGTCGACGCGGTCTTGGACAAGACTTTTCTGAGCTGGGGAGGGGTGAGATGGGGTGCAGGCTGGGCATGGTGTGATGTACCTTGGCTTCGCTCTCGGCGGCATGTTGGGCGTACATGGAGGGATGGAGGGATACGCTGTCGAGGCTGGTTGCCTGTGGGAGGGACGAGAGTGCGCAAGAGAGACTCGGGAGAGCGACGAGCTTGTCGTGACGGACGGAGGCCATTTGGACTGTACTGGACTGGACGAGAGCCAGCTGGGTTGTACTTATACTCATAACGATCGCGATCTGAGATTTGCTTATTATTATGATTATTTTTTTTTCGGGTGCAAAAATGCTTCGCCTAAATTTTGGGGGTTGTTTCCCACGCGCGGTCTCCTAGGAAATGCGAGAGCCAATCTGTGCAATGTGTTGCTTCTATCTCGTCCAATCGGAACCGATGCGAGACTCACCTCGGATTTGCCTTGTCTCGACGCGGCCTCGTGGACGTGATTGTATCGCATGACCAACGACTCGACGTGTCCATATCGCGCGCGTTCCCTCCGTCCGCTGCTTCTCTCTGCAGGGTCGTCGCGGGATGTGCGACACTGGAGCCTCGTGCCCGAGACGCAGGACACACACTCACGAACACGGGCGTGCAGATTGCATCGTGCGGCGTTGTCTCGTGTCGTAAAACCGCACTCATTGTCACCCGGTCCACCCTGAGTGTAGGAGCCAGCTGCGCTCGCGTTCTCATGTCACCCTAGAAAGCGTCTCTCAGTGGCCCGATGCGGCCGCACCAATATGGCTTGGAGATGCAGACCCGATACGAGCGTGTGCATGTGCGATCCGCCCTGATCTCACACCAGCGACGGACATCTATTATCGCGTCTACGATCCCATGCCTATCTATCTGCTATCGATACGTACTAATCCTTCTCCTCGGACCAAAGTCTAATTTTCCTGCGTCGAATGTCCGCATCAGTCGACGGCCTGCACCCCATCGTACAAGGGCAAGCGTTGGCGCGCCGTCGGCCAATCGAGGGTGCCCTGTACGAGATCTGTCACGACCGTAATGACATCGTCGATGGGACCGATCAATTGCTCGGTCGTGTCACGTTCCCTGTCGACATGTGCGTTAGCGTCGTTTATTACGTTGCTGCACACATGGCACATACCGGAGCGTCATCGTCCTGTTCTGTACCGCTGGGCAAGGAATCAGTCGCGGACCGGATTGGACGTGAGAAGACATACACGCAAAATCGATGGTGATGCCAAAGGGCGTGCCCAGCTCGTCGTTGCGGGCATAGCGTTTTCCGATGGACGTGTTGGAATCATCTACTCTGGAAAAGACGCCGGCTTTGCGCAGTTTCGTGGCTGTTGCGCGTGAGGACACGACGGAGAGCGAGAGAGAGAAACGCACAAACGTCGTGTACGAGGGGATCGAATTCTTCCTTGGCACTGAGGGGCACGATGAGTACCTTGGTGGGTGCGACGACGGGAGGGAGTGAGAGCACGCCGCGTTCGACGTCTTGTTCGCGGGACCAAAACGAGTGCTCCAGCAAAGTGTAGAGGATGCGACCGAATCCAAAAGAGGGTTCGATCACGTTTGGGGTGAATTCGCGAACTACGTCATAGTGAGTGTGCGGATCCTCCAGGGAAACGGGACAAAAACGGACTGGATTGCTTGAACGTCTTTCGTTGTATGGTCACGAGATCACGTGTCAACGTGATCTCTCGCCCGTCGGCCGATATGGCAGTCGACCTGCTCGAGTCAGCGCCATCTCCGCGGACAACGACTCGCTCACCCGTGTGCCAGTAGCGCGTCCTTGACCCGCACCAGTTCGCACTGGTTCATCTCACCAACGATCTTCTGCACGACCCCCGCGTCCCGCCCGAGTTTCTGTCCGAGCGCCTTCTTGTTGAACTCGGCCACTTCCCGCTCCGAAACGACCGGCTCCTTCAACGCCTCACGCACCACCAGCGCATGCCCCGTCCTCGCCGCATGCACACTCAGGTCATACGCTGCCCGATCCGCGCACCCCACACACTCGGTCCAGCCCGTCGCATTCTCAATCTCCGCGTCCCAGCAGTCCGTCGCATAGTGCGCCATCTCGTTCCCCATGTGCTGGCGGAACCGTAGCCGCTTGGGATCGATCCCAATGTGCACCAGGAACAGCTGGATCCGCGCTAAAAAGTATCCCAGCGTCTCGTTGGCAACGAGACCCTTGTCCACCGCCTCGCCGATGGCCATCGGTGTCACCGTCGTGAGCCCCTGCGATTGGACGTTCCGATCGAGCAGCGGGAGCACCACGTGCCGGCATTCCGAGAACCGCGGATGACGTTTGTCGTTTGGGTCTACAAAATGCTCGATCTCGCCCATCGTGAATTCGCGTACACGTAACAACCCCGCACGGGGTGAGATTTCGTTCCGGAACGATCGCCCGATCTGCGCGGAGGCAAACGGTATACGTCCGTTGTTGAACTCGAGCAATCGCGAAAAATTCAAAAAGTGCCCCTGTGCCGTCTCTGGCCGCAGGTATCTATCAGAGATCGCATGAGCAGATCAGCGCAACAGTCACGAGGATTGCGCACCCAGGGTGTTGTCCCGTAGGACCGATGCTACTCGCAAACATGAGATTGAACTGCTGGGGTTCCCCCACCTCGTTGTCCGTGTCTGGGTTCCGAATGCCATGCTTTCGGAAGAGCTCGCCGAGCTCTGGGCCAGAGAAGTTATCCAACTGAGTCCATCTAAGCACGAGACGCATACACACACTATCACCACGACGCACCTGTGCGAGAATACGTTCGTATTCCTTGACCTTGTCGTCATCCAACCGCACCGGGGCGTTTTTGACCTTTTTCTTCTTCTTCTTGTCGTTCTCATTGGTCGGGTGTTCCGCATGGCCGCGCGCCTCGCGATCGCTCGCGAGTCGTGCCTCGAGGACGTTCTTGACGAGATGATCCGCACGGAGCACGTCCCCCGTCTGGGTATCCTTGACCATCCAATCAGCAAACCGTGCGACGTGACCAGACGTCTCAAACACGGGTGCGGGGGTCATGATCGTCGTATCCAGCTCGAGCATGTGATCGTGAATGATAAAGTGACGACGCCATTCAGCGATGATGTTGGCTTGCAGAGAAGACCCTGGTGGACCATAGTCGTACAGCCCTGCGACGCCTGAGTGGGAGGCACGCGTCAGTGCAAGCGACGAGCGGACGAGATCGACCGACCTCCGTAAATCTCAAACGCAGGTGCATAAAAGAAGCGACGGTTGAGGAGGGCTTCGAGACGGGTCTTGTCGAATGTATGGGCGGTCTTGTTGACAGGTTGAGTGGCCATGGCGGTGTGTTTGAACCGAGCGATGAGAGGCTTGTGGATGTGGAAGAGCCTGAGAGCCTGTCCAAATCGGACGCGCATCACATCAGTCGATTAGCCAGAGTGTAGCATTTTTTTTTTCAACGCTAGGTTATGTAATCATCTCTATCTCTTCCCCTCACCGCCACCTGCGAACGAGATACGGGCAGCGTCGGGCGAAACAATGACCACGTCTCCTATTTTTTTTAGGGTTCCTGGGACTTGCCGACACCGTGTGCGAGTGGCCAACGCGTGATCAAGTGGACAGCAACGACGGGAAGCCCAGCTGACACGTTTGCCGTTCTGCCACGTTCATTTATTTTACGATCGCAGGCACCGAGATCGTCTTTCCCTCGTTCCCTTGCGTCCGACCAGTCCAGTGGGAGTGTGGACTCAATCCATGATGAACGCGTAGTCGTGGCGCGCTATGTTCCCGCGTTCGGCTTGGACGACCTGCGTCCCCAGTGTTCTCGAGCTCGGGCCGTAGTGCCATGCTCGGAAAGCTAGGACACGCCGGATTGGCTACTTGGAAGGGACGTTTGGGAAAAGAACGTCGACCGTCTCGTCCCACGTTCTGACGGCCCTGTTTCTCGTCAAGCTCATGCACGCAGCGCACGCATGCACCAACGACCCCTCCGAGATCGTTCTGGCTGTGTCGTCTTCTGAATCTAATCTTGCGACTGGTTTCGGTTGACGTGGCGCGAGGCTGTTCGTGCGTCGTTACGTGTATGGGTGCGTGTGTGTCCAATTTTTTTCCCTGTCTCTTCGTGGGTATGACACTCGACAATGGAATAACTTGCAGCGTCCAACATGGACGTTCACCATTCAAATCTAGGGTCCGATCGAGGGTGGTGCTCACGTTTTGCTTTTGCAGTGCAGGTGCAGTGCATGTACGGCTCACATACGTATACGCCATGGGATTCACTCGCCAATATGTTTGCCACGCTCGTTCGTCCCGTGAAACGTGGCTTATCAAGGTATCAAGGTTTATCCACTTATCGGGCTTCGACGCGTGGGACGTTGTACCCCTAGCAAGTTTATCTTTCAGACTTGCGTCATTCGCCTCGCCTCCCATTCTATTTCATCCTCTTGTGTTCGTCACCATGTTCAGATTGGAGGACCACCCTCGATCTACCCAGTCAAACAGTTTCGAATCGCAAAAGACCGAGGACACTCCGAAACGCGCGGTCCATTCACGTACGACAGCCCGGGCGGATGACCGCGGCGAAGATCTTGGGGGCTATCCATATTCAATGGCCATTCAGATTTTCCAAGCGTCCATTCAATTGCAACGACGACGTACGCACGCACGTCGGACGGTGGTGCTCAGGGAAGCGGCTGATCCCCGATGCGTCGTCTTGTTTGGTTACCGGAGCATGTCTCACCACGCCGACGACAGACATTGGACGTCGAACAAGTCATAACCTCGCGGAGCGGACGCGAATTTCACCTTGGCAAATTAATTTTATGTGAAGTGGGGGGGGGGATGCGGCGCGGACGGGCGCGAGGATCGGAAATCCTTTCTGGGACCGAGTCTGGTCGCCGGCGGGTAGCGTTTGGGATGACGCCATTTGATGGCATGATACATCGAGTATGGGCGCATCTTGGATATGTGATGGGCGCATCGCAACGGCTAGGAGTGCCCTCCGGGACGGGTTTTTCCGTGCGTTCTTTGCGTCCGAGGAGAACGGGCCCTGGGCATGGGTGCTCGAGCGGGTGTACGGAGGACACTGGGTCCCGGGCGCAGCGGCTTTCGTTGCGTGGCACCCATGTATGGTTACCTCTCGTCAGCGAGGTCGGCATCCCGTTGTGGTTGGTATCAATAACAGGTGCTTGCCACGACTGTCGCAGTGACCATCAGGATGCACGATACGCTCCTCATCACCCACCTATCGAGCATCAACACATCACCATATCACGATCACGATCACGGTCGAGTCGAATGTTTATTTCTCTTATCAGTCGTGTGCTGCTGCTCCGCCTCGACCCACTGGAGATTTCCGAATCAATGAATATGGATTTTATCATTGGATCAACGGGGTCCGGGGTTCGGCCACGTGTTGTTTTCAAATACAGTACTGCATGAAAGAAGAACCGAGCAAGGAAGGCATCTCGGTCCCTGGCGTGGTGCTGCGGTGGCACGGCGATATCCAACGCGGGGTCGTCGGACATGATGGTTGGCACTGGCGTTGGCGATCAGTGTTGGTTTTTCCCCAGAGATCTGATACAGGACGTGCTGTTTATCTCTCGCCAAAGGCACCTATGCGATGAAATTCAAATCGTCCAACGTTGGGGATTGGGGGTGCGAGGATCGGGTTTGGGTCCCCTGCTGTGTGGGGTGGCGGCGTCGTCAAGGTCCAGGTGCTATGGACAAGGATGGGCATTTTGTATAGCTGCGATCGGCTGGTTGGTATTTTCCGAGGAGAAGCATCAGTGATTCATTTACGGAGGACGGTGGGTCATGGGATGGTTTGGAGAATGTGGGTGCACTGGAGATGCCCGTCCCCAGATAGGGCCCGTGTCGCGTTCTCTCTCTCAGCTCAACATGCCACTGTTTTGATGTCTGCCAGTGTCATGGCGAATACTGGTGACCGCCCACAATGTCCACCTATCGTGCATGGATACAGATCACCCCATCACATATGCTCCAACACTCATATACCCGTCTTTGTTGATCATCTTCGCCTCAGGAACCCGCGTGTCGTACAAGCCGATTATGCGCAATCTTCCTCTCTACCGCCGACGTCTAACCGGGGTAAGGATGTCGAAAGGGCAAGATCGAGAAAAGAACCACGTTGTTCCCTGGAGGGCGATACAGATACCATGAGCGCGACACGGAACGTGTCGTGGACCGTGTCCATGACCGGCGTGTTCCTGTCCGTGTGCGACGAGACGAGCGGCGTATGGGTGTCAAGTGCTGCCAACCTGCTCATTTCTGCCGTAGCGAGGACGTTGGTGAGCCCGTATCGTGGGTATCGTACGTATCGTATCTCGGACGCCAACATGAAGAAGACGTCGCTCACCGAATTTCACATCGCTGAACGCTAAGAACGAAGTGGGGCTCACGTACGGGCGTTCTGATGAACAGTTGCGTCGTGTCATGGATGCGATGCGGGGGGCCAAGAAACGGCGTTCCTCCTTGAATGTCCGTGTACTTGACTTGATGGAGCGTCCTCAGGACAGGCACGATCGTGTATGTCGTTCCTCTCTTTACTGCCGACAGTCACTATTCGGTGGCTCACCAGGGCGAACGAGCAAGGGCGAGAAGAGAAGAGAAGCACATTTTTTGGAGCCATTGCCACCCCTTGGGTGATACGGGGGAAGCGAAATGAAGCAGGTCATTCCTAGACCGTGTCCGATGGGTCGTTCTGCCAATGTGTCGATCCCCGAGCAAGGGCGAGGATGCAGGCGTGTACGTATCGTATCATATCGCTGACGTCTCCATGAACAAGGCATGACCAACCGATTTTTACACCACCGAACGTTCGTATGAGTGAATGGGGGTTGCGCTCACATGCACATGCTCGGCGTGCCTGGCATGCTCTGGGGCGTCATGGACGAGAGATGCAAAGAGGAAGGGGACGGCGTTCCGTCACGCTGCGCTCAGCGGTCTCTGTTCCTGGTGTTAGTGTTCTCCGAGGAGAAGCACGCGTGGGGGATGTCACTGGCCACCGGAGACGCCACCTATGAACACCCCTATTTCGGGGGAATCGAGGGTGTCATACTTTGACTTGGAGTGTGCACCGAGTGACGCTTGCCACAACGCGATGGCCGGCTGATGGGTTGGTGACGGGGCATAGTACTTGACACCGTGACGTTCTATCAACCCCCCTATCGAGCATCAACACATCAATGCATCGATCATCCGTGCTTATCTATCTGGATGGGATGGTGTCCATTTTCGGAGGAAAGCAGCGTATCCGGACCCCAAGATACCAGTGCGGCAATACCCTGCTTGCTCCACGCGCGCGTGTCGATCTCTTCATACCTGCATCGATATTTGGAGGTGAGTTGAATGTACCACCAAACCTGAAATAAATTGAAAACATTTCGTCTCGAAGCAGAACTTCAAGTGGTTTAAATTTCAAATTTAGCTCACCTCCAAATTCTGATACAGCCTTTGTGTGACTGAGGTCATGCACGTGTAGTACGCGTACGTCTGTTCCAAGACGTGTCCCATGGGTTTGAATCGAAAGTAGGTGTCGTGTTCTGCTGACTCGCGGTCTACATCGAATAATTACGGACGCTTACCACGGTCTCCGTGCGATGCCCGTACTCGATTGAGAGCATCACTGTGACGAGCGCACCCCGTTCATCGAGCATCAACACATGTCGGTCCACATCACCACGTCATCACCGGCATCGCGTTTGCTTGCGTGTTTATCTACTTTGATAGCCACCGGTGGTCCCGGATATGGTGACTTTTTCTGTCGATGAGTGAGATCTACTGATCTCAATCTAACCGGGGTAACGACGATTTCAAATTTGCACTATATC
>JBBPJP010000802.1:2892-14463 GCA_038088775.1 Boletus barrowsii | reverse complement strand
CATCGGAGGCAATCACATAGATGACCGAGAGAGTCACTCGGGCCCCTGCACACATCGCCGAGGGAGTGGGTCGGGCCCCTGAGAGGGGGATGCGTACATCGCCGAGAGAGTATGTCGGGCCCATCTGAGGGGCATGTGCAGATCGCCGGGACCAGGCCCATCGGAGGCAGTTTTATACATGACCGAGAGAGTCACTCGGGCCCTGCAAATATCCCCGGGAGAATCGGTCAGGCCCCTTTGAGGGGTATCTGCACATCGCCGAGAGAGTATGTCGGGCCCCCTGAGGGGCACACTGAGGTAGTCGGCCAGGCCCATTTAAGGCGCATGCAGACATCACCGAGAAGGTCACTCGGGCCCCTGTGGGGGGATGTGTACATCGCCGAGAGAGTAGATCGGGCCCCTCTGTGGGGCATGTGCAGATCTCCGAGATAGTCGGCCAGGCCCATGTGAGGCATGCAGACATCACCGAGAAGGTCACTCGGGCCCCTGCGTAGATCGCCGAGACAGTCGGTCAGGCCCCTGTGAGGGGGATGTGCACATCACCGTGAGAGTGAGGCGGGCCCACCTGGGGGGCATGTGCACATCGCCGAGTCACTCGGGCCCCTGCGTAGATCGCCGAGACAGTCGGTCAGGCCCTGTGAGCGGGATGTGTACATCGCCGTGAGAGTATGTAGGGCCCCCCTGAGGGGCATCGGTACATCACCGAGGTAGTCGGCCAGGCCGATTTGACGCAAATACAGACATCACCCGGAACGTCACTCGGGCCGCTGCGTAGATCGCCGAGACAGTCGGTCAGGCCCCTCTGAGAGCCATTTGCAAATCGCCGAGACAGTCGGACAGGCCCGTTGAGTTACATGTAGACATCATCGAAATTGTCAGTCAGGCCTGAACACATCGCCGAGGGAGTGGGTCGGGCCCCTGTGAGGGGGATGTATACATCGCCGAGAGAGTATGTCGGGCCCATCTGAGGGGTATTTTCAGGTTGCCGATATAGTCGGCCAGGCCCATGTGAGGCACATGTATGCATGACCTAGGGAGTCGCTCGGGCCCCTGCAAATATCCCCGAGAGAATTGGTCAGGCCCCTTTGATGGGCATCTCCACATCGCCGGGGGAGTAGCTCCGGCCACTCTGAGGGGCATCGGGATATCGCCGTGCGAGTCGGTCGGGCCACTGCCCACGTGCTCGGCGATACGGCGATAATCCCTTCATCAGCCCGACCCACACTCTCGGCGATGTAGCACAGGGCCTGAGTGACACTCTCAGCGATGCATACATTTGCCTCAGATGGTCATGCATACATCGGATACTCAGCGGGACCCATCTGCGCGCGATATACAGCTCATGAAGAGAGTTGGTCATGCCCATCTGAGGGTGTGTATTTTACCGAGAGATGAGGTTGGGCCTTGCTTCCTATCGCGGCCAATACAGCTCAGGAGCTCCAGTGTCGTGACATGTTAGGTTCCACACCACCCGGAACTAGCCAATGATCATCGGGCGTAACCTTGAAACTGAAACACACCGTTAAACCTCACACATCCACACCAGACAACACCCCATGGCTGATGTACAAAGTAAACCAGACATTCCCTCCCACTGGGAATTGGCATACACAGACAAACTGGCCTCCCACATGGTTCGGCAGTTTTGAAGGGCTACTGGGGTTCTCTCGGACGGTGAACATTCGATGATCCCCGACAATGTGGGCATAGAAATACTTTGTGAGGCGGACTGGATGGTGAACATCATGGTTCGTGCTTACAAGAATAAGGGTGAGTGACATAGCATTGCGCGATCATCGCCTAAACCTCCTGGCAGTTGTATTGGAGAACATCGATGCAATCCGTCTTTCAGAGAGGGGAAATAAGCAGAGCACATTCGTGCAAGCCTCCGATACTGAGGGAGCCGTGCCGCTTCAGGATATCATGGAACCGGCGGTGATAGTCGATCGGTCTGGTGTGATTCTCACATGGTACCTCCCCGGCGCTGTCAGTCCCCCGAATCAGGTGAGCGGGTCGATGGAGATACGCATGACATGCTGATAGAATGACGCACAGATGGTGCTATGGAAAAATGTCGGCCATCTGGCTCACACCCTCCATGCTGGGTTAACTACCAGCGTGAGGGGCAATTGGCGAACCAGCGAGGCATTATACAACATGGAAGCCGATACAAAAGGTGTCATCAACTTGTCACCAGCATGGTTCCAACAGGCGAGACATGTATGTGTTTAATTTCCATTTATTCACAGGGAATGAACTCCCCGACGGCATTCAGGGAGGGTCTGCAACCCCCGAGGTATCGGCTGCAATGAGGACGGACAGTGCCCAACGATGGCTGTCATCGTTACGTGACGAAGCGGCGATACTTTCCGGGGCACTGGCCATCATGCATCCCGATATGTACTGTAGCGGACTTCAGACAATGGTAAAGCTCGGGGAATTCGCCGCAGAAATCGGTGATACCAACATGACAGCGATCTTGGCCCAGTGGCCATCGGTGTACAATGTCGCATCTCTGATGGTTAACCGGGCGAGCCCTTTCCACGTCGACCGATTTGGCCGACCTCAATGGTTGGATTTGTTGGTGACCTTCGGCACCTATTCTGATTTATATTTCTTCCTCCCAACCCTCGGCCTCACTCTGCGGTATTGTCCAGGAACAGTGATTGCGATGTCGGGGCAGCTGATCGAGCATGGGGTGGGGCAGACCGATGGAGACAGAGCGGTTCTGGCTTGGTATATGAGAGACGAAGTGCATGAGTTCATGCATGTATCCCGAAGCCACTTCACGCATTACTCGGACATTGCAAAGTAATAGTCTAAATACATCCATGATTTGCTGTACACTACTACGGACGGGGCCGACGAGCGCTGAGAGCATACATGCCCTCCAATGACGACTCCATGACCTCCTTCGCTGCGTTCAACTCATGGCAATTAATGCTGAGGAGAAGGCGAACGGTGGATCGAACGCCGACGAGACGCCTGTCTCGGGCCTTGTCGACAGGGGACGGATCGCCCGCGGGCCACATGCCCTGAAAACGATCAGTTATGATCGCCGATGAGCGGCTGTAACTTACCAAAAAGAAGGCATTGGCCTCGGCTATCGTGGCATGGGTCACGCGTGTCAACAGCAACTCGTCGTCGGGTACGTTGTCGGTCCACCATGCTTTGGGGAACAACACGGTCGCCTGCTCTGGCCAATTCGGAAGCAATGATTTGATCTCGGAGACCAGGCAAAGCTCCTCCTCGGGAATTTCTTGGAGATCGCGCTGGAATCGCCCACTGTCTTCTCCGGCATAGAAATCGTGGAATGTTGCTGGAATGATGGGGCGACATGTTTGACGAGTCGCATAAACGGACAAAAGGAGATTAAAAGCTCCCTGAGGGAGAATCAGCCACATCAGTCTCTGATTAATGAGAATTACCGCACAAGCTCCAATCGAGCTTTTTGCTGCCAATCCGCGGGCCACCGATCAATCGGTAGCGAACGGAAGGTTCGGCCGGCTTCCTCCAATCGGCAGGCATAATAGTACATTACCATATGTACTTTGCTTTGAGAGAATTCGGGATGCAGTGGTCGAGGCATTGTGATTGTTTAGAGTCTAGAGAAAGAGGCCTGTGTCAAGCCATTGCCACCGTCCACAAAATACTTATGTAATCCGTCACGTGGGTGGGCTCCACACAAATGACCGGCGCTCACCTCATTCGCCGATTAATCGGGACGACGTCGGCATTAGGCATGGCGCGGCTGGAGACTCTAGCGGCACATCGCACGTCATCGGGGGTGTGTATATGCGCCATCACACATAGTTCGGAGGATGCAGATATATCATTTCGTTAAACGACCTCTAAGGGCTTGCTTGTTCAGTTGGACTGCTCCCCATAACATCCACGATGGTCGGCTGGACATTGGCCCATGCAGCCTGACATTGGTCCTTTAGACGTGAATAAATGGCCTGCTGACGGGCTGCATCGCATGCTTGCCCTTTCTCGCACTTATCTCCGCTGCGACCCGAACGGTACTCCCAGATATCGGTGCGCGCGCCGAAGAAATTAATTGTCCACTGGAACTCGGCTTCCAGCAAGTCTTTTTCTTCGGCCCACCTATCTCGAACTGCCTTTGCCCGAAGCCAATGAACTCGGTAAACTATACGGCCGTCAGATGATTCCAGCCGACGATAGAATACATTGGACTCACATTCTGACATCCAATCATTTGAAGAGGTGTTGCATGGTATGTCCAAACTCCAGAACCATGCCAACCCCTCATAATGTAGCCCCCGGGAATTTGGATCTAACACAGATGTGGTGGCCTTTAAATCTTCCTTTGTGAGTGGCTGATATATGCGCAGCCGATCATCATCGGCGCTGAGATGAACCATGGCCTGTCTGCATTTCCGGTAGATGGCACCATGCCGTGCAAGCGTTAAATCGACAGCATGCACCTTATCCCATGCCCTTGTCTTTTTTGCATGGCTTGTCGCATGTCAGACATCATTCCGGAACAAGACGGCCTTCTCGATAAGAACAAGCCGGATGTCATGGAGGGCATCATTTGCTTGCCCCTCACGCAATGCCAATTCCAGTTTGACTAGATCGAGTCTTTCGAGCCATTCCATCTGCGTTCTGCCCAGGGCAGATGGAAGGGGTAACTTGGCAAGGTCGGGTCGTTGACCACCTAAAGCCTCTCCGATCTCCTCTTCCCCACTTTCCGCTCCTTCGTCAGACTCGTCTGAGAACAGCTCATCGGCATAACCATCCCCGAGGCGTATCGGTGCTTCAGAAAGAAATGCCGAGATATCGGTGCTTAATCGATCGGCCCGTCGGGCAATCGCCAGCTGTTGAATATCGGTTGAATGACGGCCGAGGGTCTGAATATCTCTTGCAAGGGATAATTGAGCTTCTTCTACTTTCAGACCCTTTGCCAGCCATGTAGCAGCACCCCCATGTGTGCCCGTCTCACTCTGGAGCAGCCGAAGCTCCACGGCCTGAATTGTGGGTGCTTCAGCCAATCATCAGCATGTGGAACAACTTTGGAAATATCGGCCGACCCACCCCGTTGCAACCGAAGCTGATAGGTATCCATCGCCGATGGATTAATCGCCCTCATTCTCTGTGCAGTGGCTTCATCTGCCAGCCAAATGTTCCTGTACTCCTCAGACACAGTGGAATTCAGGTCATTGAATGCAACAGTTGAGGAGTTCGCCGACTGCTTTGCATTGAGGTACTTCCTTTTTAGGCTTCCTGCTGAATGGATGTCGTCAGGGGAATTCAGTGCGCCGGGGAAGTATTCACCCATCCGAATCATTTTCATGAAATTGGAATCATTCATCTGGAAGTCCAGGAGCTCCTGCCGATAAGGAGAAGACATTCCCCGAGCTGATCTTGATGTGACGTTCAAGATCGACCACAATGTTTCGATAATTTCACCGTCCACCCAACCCGAATTGGGAATATATAATGGCGCATATCGGGCGAAGCATTCAGGCCGATGTCCATGCACATGCCAGATGCCGATCCCGGGGGTTATGTCGACATCTGTGGGCAACTTTATGAATCGGCTATTCGTCATCCGGGATCTCAGTTTCTTCATATAGGAGCAATTGATGTCATAAAATAGAATCACTCGGGAAATGCCCGCCATGTTGTATTTCAATGCATTCGCGAATGAGTAGTCCATGTTGACCTGTCTGTGCAAATGCAGTTCTGCAAGAGTTTATAATTCTCATCATCGGCCATATGCTCACCTTTCACCTTTCTGAAAATCCACCACCGTGTGTGGAACAAAGCAGCCATGGCGTGCACATGCCGTCGCTCCTATGCCGGTTGATTCCAACTTTCCGTGACTTGCATTGGCTTGATTCACTGCCCGATGATTATTACAAGCCGATTTCTACGTTGGGAGATGTGTCGGGAAATTACAAAACGAGAAGACCCAAGCCGAACCTCCGATGGATGGCTTGTCTCTTGCAAATATTCTTTGTACTCGGGCCAAGTCACCATGAACCCTTGACCATCCATGAGCCAGACTTGATTGTCAGATCGTCTTTCATGTAGATGTTCAGCTTTGAAATTGCCGTCCATTATAAAAGTCCGAGTATATTTCCAGCTTTGCGACGTTAGTCTCATATCTCGGCACAATATCGCCGAATGAGTACATACTCGCTCAGATCTTCCGGAGATGGATCGGCGTTTATTCCCGGCTGCGGGCATGTGGGGCAAAACAGGGCGAGCTCACCCGGTGCAGGAGTACGGCCCCGATGGCCGAACCCACCCCATTTCTTCATCTTCAAGATGCGCCATTGTCGTGAAATTCTCAATAGCTCTCGGTAACGATTCTGAACTGTATGAGAGTCAAATGCTCCCCGAGCTTTGAGATGTCCTACCGGCACAGCATCAGGGAAAACATTCGACGTGATCCGCCTGATCTTGGAGAAATAGTTCATTGCTGATGTGCCGCATTCCAAATTGTCCCGGATGAAATCGTCTAAAACTCCGAATGTGAAACACGTCCTTGGACGTTTTATAGTGGCCGGGAACAGTTTGCGTTGAAGCAGCTGCAAATATGCTGGAGGTGATCCCAGACAACTGCAGTAGCTCACTGAAACGAAGTGAACCCCTGTCACGTCCACAATCGTCATGCATCGATCATTTGCCGGAGGCCGAAGATGATTGGGCGCAGCGCCGATGTCTTCCCACTCATCATCCTCAACCGGACCAAAGAATGGCCGATCGGCTCGGCAGTGTGATTTCTCTGCTGGACAGTATCGTCCATCGTGTCCCAAATGGAGCTCCAATCCAATCTGACCGTTTTCAGTGGAATGGGATGCACATAGAACAAGATTGACTTACAGAATGCAAAGTTGTTTCTTCAAAGAATTTGCCCGTCCATTCCCGTGGTCGATGGAATGGGTTGCGCCGATGCTTTTCTACCATGCAAGGTTTGCAAAGAATCGGAGAACCAAAGCAATCACCGCATTTGCATGATCCATCGGCACCACACAAGCTGCATACTAGTGGTGTCGGAGGAGCCTCCATGGCCAATATACATTGCAGAAACTCTTCTTTGTATGGAAGCCAATCTCGGAGATAATCGTTATCAGCCTGCCATGTTCAGTATCAGCCAAGGTACGGTCAGGTCACAGTCGACCTTACCGATGTCATCGGGAATTTCAATGGCTGTAGGGTTTCGAAACAGAGCTCTTCATCATCTCCTTCTATACCGTGATATAATGCCGATTGGGAGGGGGTGCCCTTGATCGGCGAAACCGAAGGGCGGGGTTGGGTGGCTCTCTGAGAAGGTTCACTGGGTAATCTGGCCAGTCTGGCACTTTCTCCTCGGATTGTCTCCTTTGTGATCCATGTCAGACGAGTGACCTTGTTGGAATTCACTTTTCTGTGATGTTTTGGCATAATGATCACTAAATAGCAATGTTGTTGGCGCAGGTTGCATATATTCTGCCATTGGACCCAACACCCTCTTGTAGCATGACATACTGCGCTTTGCATACTAATTATGTCACACTGGCTAACTCTCGGGACATCGCTCATGTTCGGTACCCGTTAGTAGCAATGAGATCAAATGGGGAACATTATGTCACTGAGCGCCACATTGCCGACCGGCTGTGGACAGCAACCTTGATCCGTGTTCCACGAACACAGGGGGGTAACCATACCTTGTCGGCTCGCCCATTTCGGTTGATGCATGACCTGGTAGGGACTGAACACAAAAATGGCGCTGTGCAAATTGGACCAAGGAGAATTACACTTCTGACGAGCCCTGTCCTATCTTTCCGACTGTATAATCACTGTCTATCATGTCCGATACTGAATCCATCTTTGCTAGAACAGAATATCAGGGAACCGAAAATGGTGACTCAGACTCTGCCGAAGACTCTGAGGAAGAGCAGGATGAGCTCACTGATGTGCAACACTCAAAAGGTGATGCTAATACAGGAAGGGTGGACCACGCAATGTCTGGAGAAGGCACCACCACTGGCGCAGAAGGTAATGATGGGGACAATGGGCAGGATGGTGATGATGAGGGTGAGGGGGCCGATGAATCACCGGAGGAATCGGCCGCCATCAATACACCTGTGTTTGCACCGGAGGTGCTTCTTATATTGCAGGAGAGCTGGGAGGAATGGAAGGCAGGCACTCGCAGCGACAGAAAGGCCATCTGGAAGGCTATCGGCGATCGCCTGCAGGCACTCAATGTCCATAAAGATGTGGATTCTGCAGAATGGTCAGCAAGACTGAGAGTAAGTGCCCTATATATGCCTTGGCGTTGATTGACCTTTGGAAACAGCTATACAATCACTGGATGCGGCAACATCGCTGCGGCAGAGGCAAGAACAAAGTCATTCGTCTCGGCCAAAGGTGGACTGCGAGATCTGTCATTCGGGAGACAGATAAGGAACGACTACGAGACATAATCGCCGAACGCTTCGGCAAGCCAAGGAAGGCCGCCAACATAGCATGCTGGCAACCGGCCCTGACGATCCTGATGAACGAGCTCTCCCAGGAACAATTAGAGGCTGCAGAAGCTACAGCAAAAGAGTGGAATAGTCGGGGATCATCGGCGGACGCTCAACATCGGTGAAGTCCACCCTGTTCTGTTACACCATATTTGCTGATTTTCTGGAGCCAGCTTTGTAACGCGGGGGGTATACAAGGTTATGAAAGGGTTCACCGAGGAGATGTGGAAGCGCGGTGGCCTTCGGTTGGTGATCCTGTCCGGGTATAAGGATGACAAGGGGGATTTATATTCCCAGATGTGCGTCCACATTTATTTCGCCTTGTCATCGGCTCATGCAAGATAGTTATGACTTTAATAAAAACCTTGCTGATGGACCGGCGTTCACGGCGAACGATGCCATTTATGACAGCTTTGACAAATACCTCACCGAATGTTTTCCCGAGGCAGGAGCCGACGGCAAAGAAAATGCATCGGAGGCAGAGAAGAAGAATGTGAGGAAAAGCCGAATGGTGATCAGCAGGGACGACCTGATAAAAAAGATCACGATGGAAGACGGGACGACCTGGATTCCCGACATCGCCGATGCAACTCGGCCCGAGAAGCAAGCTTTGGTCAGGGCATTCCTGACATCCCATTATCGTATGTAGACTTCGGCTGACCCATGGCTTTATTGATGCATGTTTGTGATAGGCGAGGCGTGTCAAAAGGATAAAGCATCAGCGCCTTTCAAAAAGCTAAGGATGTTTCAAAACCGAATGTTCTTGCCACACCATCTTCCCACCGGGTTTGTCTTTCCCGATGATCCCAGCCATATGACCACCGGAGATGCAACCCGATTCTTGACCTTCATTCGGAAGCGACAGGAAGAGGCCCCCGAGGATGTGTTTGAATTCCAGTATTGGCTGAAGGGAAATCAGCTGATTAGCCCAGGAGATACAGATGGCGAAGCAATTGATGCCGATGAATCTGATGATGGCTCCACCGGTGATAATACCCTGAATACCAGCGAGCAGGCAAAACAGCAGATCCAGCATACAGAGTTGGGAGAAGGACTTAAATCGGACCTGAAGGTCGCCGATAAGGACATAGAGCCGATCGGGAACACTCATGAAAGGCCAAACACGGCTGACCGGGGCATGGTGAAACAGGCGCCTGAAATGACAGCACGTTCCAAGGGAAAGGAGCGTGCCAAGGGTTATGCTGTGCAGCGAGTGGGACATCCCAAACATAAGAATGAGGCTGTATCAGGGTTGGTGCATGACGTTGGTGCAGGAAGTACAGTCGTCGACGCCAGCCAAGCAGTCGGGAATGTGACAGCACATCGGGGAACCTCGGCAGTGACCAGAATAGGGATGGGGGCCATTCTTCAGCCACATCAAAATCAGGCAGCACAATCACCTTCCGATCTGCAGCCCCAAGAATCCTCCTTAAGACCTCGTATAGTCAGCAAGAAGCCAAGGTCCAAAGGCAAAGGAAAGGCCGATGTAAGCAAATCGGCTTACATGCCGAGTGAAGGGCCGGCAACACTCCCCGAGCCGACGGATGGGGATCCTATATCAGCTAGTCTGGATAACCAAACTGGGTTTAGGTTCTCCATGCGACCTCCAAGGAAGTCAATCGTGCAGCAGGAAAAGGAGAGATTCCAACCAGATGTTGCCGCTCAGCAGCCGACACCTGGGCACTCAAAGGCACGCTCGGCGAAAGTAAGGGATCGGCACCCCACGCCGGGACCATCCAACGTCAGCGAGGATCAGCAGAAGAACACATCGGAGCCAGAAGGGCATGCCGTTCGAAGGCTGCCGACAGAATATGTGTGAGCAGAAGCTACCCATCCTCCCCTGTTCTGTCGATTCATCAGACTAAAATAGTACCGATGCCGGTGAAGCTGTGCACAATGCTTACAAGGAAGTGCCCATAGTCCCACTTGAATTCCACGATGCTCGGAGCAAGGCAGCAGAGCCGAACCATCACAAGGGAGGCCCGCCATTGAGGTCGGCAATGAAGCAGAAAGCACCTACCTCCAGTGACCCAACTGCGCCGACAGGCCAAGCGAATTCCAACGGCCGACGAAACCATCGGGAATCGGATATGCCGATCGCAAGGCCGACAGCTCCTAATAAGGCGATTCGGCAGCTAGTCAAGCAAAGCAACATGTCAGCTGATGCAGCTAAGAGCTTGGATGCTGCCGGTGGCCAACGATCAGAACAGCTTGCGAGTTCAAAGCCCGAGCACCAGAGACGGGAAGTGAAATGAAGTCAAACCACACCCGCCGATCAGCTCACTCGGGCTCAGGTCAGCTTTACGTCGGGTTATAGTACCGATAATAACAATGAGTTGTAGGGTTCGCCAACGAAATGGGACATTGAGGACGAACCGGCGACACCGCCGATGAAGATTCCAAAGGGCGAACGCAGAGATGCCAGCCCTGAGAAGAGGATGAATCAGAAGCGAAAGATGGGATCGGACTCAACAGCCGGGAACTCGGAAAAGATATTCCCGACGGAGCGCAAGGAGTCGGCTCAGGGCCTGCCAGAATCGGAGACGCCTCGGCGATCGGGACGCACTCGGCGACCCCCTCCACCACCAGATGCTGATTTCAAGGCTGGTCAACCAAAGGCAAAAAGGCGTAAGTATATGGATTAGATGGTACATTGACTATGTACAGAATCAGATGCATAAGTGTGTATATACAACGCAGAGACAATAGTAATACGAAATCTGATTTATTCCACCATCGTGTTGTCCGCACCCACAGCCGCCGATGTCTCTGCCGATTGGGCGGATGTTCCAGCTTTGCCTTCATCGGTGGCATTTGGCATATTCTCTGCGTCAGCCGCTTGAATGGCCTGTGAGGCGGCTTCACCAACTGTGTTGGCGCCGGTCGCGAGTCTGTCGGTGTTATCGCCAATGGGTTGTGTGCCGACGGTCCTCATGTCCTGATCCCCGACATCGGTTGTCTGATCACCGATATTGTCACAAGGTGGAACTGTGTCCGCCCCCTCGCCGGTCGTTTCCGTTCCAGCGGTATCCATAGTGCGATCGATATCGGGCGTTTGATCATCGGTGGTGGCATTTGGAGCAACTGTCTC
>JBBPJP010000801.1:0-14468 GCA_038088775.1 Boletus barrowsii | reverse complement strand
CCTGAAGTCTGACTCATCAAGTTGCTGTATTACATGTATACAACACATGTTTGTTTTACATGTACAATGTTGTTCCTTTCAATATACCATGTTCTTTCAGGCTTTTCTGCGGTGTACAAGTATATATGCATGGCTCAAATATGACTAAGTGTGATGTAACTATGAAGACAACATAGCCTGAGTACATCCAGGTTGGTTTTCAGTGCTCAACATCATGGTCCTTCAGACTTTCAATTCGCCACCACTTCTCACCACCAGACTTGTAGCAAAGTCCAAGGTTCATATCCAATACATTTCCCATCACTGCCATGCTTGATCCACTAGTGGACTCATTACCTTGAATCTCTCGCGTTCATCTGGCGATGTGGAGATCTCACTGGCAAACTCAGTGTCTGCTGTCTTGGTGTCCCTTCCACACCACCTTTCTCATCCTAGATATAATCATGCACCCAAGTTGGCACACATGGAGTAACTCGGAGCTTGGTAAGCTAGACTGATTGCAATGTAACCCTCACGTTTACCCTTTTCAGCATGCTTCAAGTCCTTGCAGCCGTTAAAGCACAATCTCTCTCCAACATTCTTTCCAAAGGACTTGCCATCATTGCCAATGACCTCTCCTCTGACATGCCCACGCATGTGCTAGCTGTGTACCCCCGGGACGTCCTGCTGCTACCAAATGACCATCGACAGATCCATGCCCCCAACCCTTCTGTGAAAAGGTTCGTGACCATTTGTCCATCTGACTATCCCTGACCACGTCCCATTGCTAGTATGACCACTCTCCATTTGTTCACAACATCATGGGAATCTATCCTTCTCATATGGTTGTCGACAGTTCAATCCCCGGGCCGTCAGTCTAAGCCAGACATAACCCTTTCAGAATTATTTGTCCTTCTCCACAGGATGCTCTTTATCAACATCAACCTTGACAATTTCACTCCCACGCTTGCCTGCATCCTTGAACACCTCGAGATCTAGGGTGCCAAAGAACAATGGATCATGATGGTGGTCACCAACATCAGTGCTATATTGGAATATGGCCAACCCAGTGGTGCACAGTGCAGGTGCCAGTAATGCGGGTGCATGAAACAAAATGTTCTTGCCCAATCTGAGGAAGATTGTCAGGAAAATCGGACGGATGTGGATGATGATGCAGCAAAATCCAAGTCATTGCAAACACGAACCTTGCCAGTGCTGTCAGATGGCCCACTATCAATCTGACTTTCCCAAGCATTCAAGTATGCAATGCAGCTCTCATTTCATTTGTGTTCCACACAATCTTTGCATTTTGCCGACTCTGAATCCCTACCTCAGGTCTTGGTTTCCATTCTGGGCTGGTAAGTGCACGCGCTTTCCCCCATGCATCTCTCCCCTTCTTGCATCTCTTCTATCACTGGCATGTAAATACTTCATTTAACATACATTCACTTGTTACCACTGGCATGTACATGAGTGATATCCAGAGAGTGTTCAAGTTTACCAGGATTGCTCGATTGAAAAGTAGCTGGTCCTCAGTCTTGTCGACAGTAATGTAGGTAATTTTACAAATACCATGAGTGTTGGTGGTCAAGTGCTGCCGGCAGTGAGCATGAATACTATCCTGCTCTGGGTTATTCTGTGGACTCTGTGATCCCCATATGTCATGTGCCTGGGTGTATGGCTGTGTGGCTGTCATGCTGTAACACTGCTGTAAGCTACTGTAACCAATGTTGTCACTGTCCCAAAAAAGGTGATTTGCTGATGTTCCATATAGCAGTGATTAGTTACAGGAACAAGTCCAGATGTAAGATGAATAGCACAAGGCTTGGTGGAGATGAGGCGGATACAGAAGCAAGGAGAATCAGGCTTCTAGTGAGCTAGGTATCATAGTTACGGAAGAATCATACCGTTTGGGTAAGAATCAAGACCAGGCAAGAACCAACATCTATTAAGTGTGAGTCTGAGAGTTGTTTCACTAGGACAAGACTGTTCTTATCTCGCTACCTTGCTTGCGGACGACTATTGACGTAGATCACTGAAACACACCACGAAGTTTCCTACCGCCCACCATACTCTCAAGTTTTGCTCGCATCATCCAGTATGTTTAGGAAGGTACAGTGAATTCTACAGAGCTCAAGACATCTTTCTAGTGTCTGCTCCTCCCTCGTACATCGCATCGGTAGAAGGATTGTCGCTTGTACCCAACGGGGGTGTATCAGAAGTAAGGGAGTGGTTCGGGTCGACCCAAGAAGAAAATGGGTCGTTAAATTTAGTTTACCCTCCCACACCAGTAGTAGAAGCGGAGGCAGGGCTGGTGCATTACAGACAAGCGCAGGAGCCAGGCAGCCCATCCCCATCATCTCTCGTCCTTTCGGACTACGAGAGTCCACAGGAGACGCTAGTCACTCTCCCTGCCCCCTCGGTCAACCAAGATGAGGAGTACGACCCCAACAACTACAACCCACCAGAGCAACCTCCGATCCCACAGGAGTTAGTGCCCTTATTCGTGCCAGAGAGAGTAGTCGCTTGGCTCGTAGAAGGGCTAGTGGACGAAGTTAGGAGAGAATGGATCAGGAAACAGGAGCCCACCCTGTATCAAGTCCGCAGACCCAGACAGAGGAGAGAGTGGCCAGCAGCTACTAGGATTAGAGAGGCAAAGACAAGGGACTTGTGGCCCGGAGAAGACGAGCTCCGCTGGTGCAACAGCCTCAGGCCCAAAGACAAGTGCTTCGGAGTAGTCAGGCGACCTCGCTTAGCACCACATACGGCAGCACCTAGGATATGTCGCCTAGCAGTGCCAAACCCCCCTCTACCCCCTCGTATCTAGATTTAATCAATCATGTCTATGGGTTTCGACCGAGGAGTGTTCAAACAAAACCTAAATGGCAATGGGATAAGTCCCACAGTAACACAAGAACTCTTGGCAATGTTTGACTGGTTCACGAATGAACACAACAGTAATCATGCCATTCTGAACAACTACCATGCACAAATAGCTACGCTACAAGGACAGATAGCGGCATTGCAAATGGGAAATGCTCCGCCCGCAGCAGCAGTAACCCCCCAAGCTCCCCAAACGAGTAAAATATTCCAGGACCCTGGAAATTACAATGGCTCAAAAGGGAAATTTGAGGAATGGTGGACCAAGGTTAAGTCGGGGAGTGCTAAGTGAGACAAAGGCCAACAAATATTGTTGCCTTATGTAGTTAGTCAAGGTCCTGTACCCATTTTAGTTAAAGTCAATTCAGTTTGGTATGCAGGGCAACAAGATGATATTCTAATACATCGATACAAATCTTATCTAGTACTCATATCTAATCAGCAACAGGAAATACCATGAGTGGTCGACTTGAACAACGGAGTGACCCCCCTTTCTCAGTCATCTGCTACTGTAATAATGTGAGCTGCGCAAATTTCTTGGGGTCATTCCACATGTTTGTGATCAATTCCATAACTTCAATGTAGGGATCCTGCCAGATTTCCGATGTTACAGGGAGCTCCGAGTGGTACCCTTCTTTGTATTCCTTGAGCGAAGTATAGATAGCGGCTGCAGCAAGGGCAAAGAGTTGATCAAGATTGTTGTCTTTAACGTGCTTGAGTATTGGATCGTTTCGGAGAAAAAACACGTTGATGATCAGATCTTCGAATAACTGTGCTCTGAACAGTTCAGGTGGCATCATCCATTGATCATCCTTGGAAACCTGGTTAGAAAGGTATTGATGGGTGAACAACATAAGAATAAATGCCAACAAAACATACAGTGTTCTTCAAATACTCATGGTTAGTGAGAAGATGCGAGATGCGCTCACATTTGTGTTCGATTTCTGGCTGGCCGAGCAGGAGACGGAGGCCATAGCAGCGTTGAACACAACAAGCTGCATATTCTCAACACTGCTGCCGAACTGTGGCCATCACAAGGGACAAATCCCCACTCATTTTCGGATTCACAACAGACACTGTTGGCTTGTAGTCAAGTTTAGTTTACTTGATGTCATGCCAATATGCTTACCATTGCCACGCATTGCTAAGTTGATCACGTTCTGGATTATGGTTCCTTTCGTGTCGGATGATGGAATGCTTCTTGTGTCATCATTGAGTTGTAAATGTAAGATCTTGCATCGTCCATCAGTTTCCTTTTTTTGGTTGTCAACGGGTTGTTAGTTGTCACTGTGATGGTAGGATTTGCTGGCGGTTGATGTGTGCTCGGCTCTGAGTTAGCAGTTGTAGGTACTTGAGGGAGTATGGTCACTGTGACAGGGGTTGCCACAGACGACTGAGGGGTCGGCGGCATGACCACATGCATTTTGTGCTGGGGACAGCTGATAGCTGATGGTTCACCAGTCTGGTAAACTATGATTAGGTGTGGTTGTTGTTTCAGAGATGTTCAACGTACCCTAACTACACCCGGTGCATTGGGTTGTCCAAGGATTTGCACCTCCAGACGATGGGGCATCGCCACCCAGAGATGCTGAGCAACCACCATTCCATGTTGGACATGGGCGGGATCTGGAGCCGATGGCCATTGAAGGCCACCACCAATCTGGCTGTCAGAGAATGGAGGCTGTGGTCCGCTTGATCCTTGAAGAAATTGTTGAGGGGACGCAGATGTGTACTGATCTGCAGTAGATTGTGTCGTAGTAGTCCATGCTGTATCAGTATACACTGGATAACATTTGTCAGGAGCTGATAAAGCGAGATATGTGAGTATTGGTGGCTGATGGCAGAGCGGAGGACACCCTACCATGCTCTTGGGAAATAAAGTGTGAACTTGAAGTCAGCCACAGATCTGCCGTGAACTGCATCCCTGCCTGCCATGCTGTATCGACTGTTGTTGGATAATGTTCATCGGATGTCTCTGTTTGGTCTGCACTGGTGCCATGTACAGGATACGAGGCGATGGGGTACATGTCGAGAAAAGTGGGGTCTTGAGGCATTTCACCCAGGAGCCCGAGATTGTCAGGCTGAGTGCGAGGCTTCGATAAGCCCTGTCAAGTATGCATCAAAGACAGACCAATGGAGACACAACAGCTGACCACACCTGCTGGTGAGCCTTCCCGTGCTTTTTTGGGCCCATGATGGATGTGAATGGAACTTAAAGGAACTTGGGAGAAGAAAACATGTTCATAAATTTATGTCTAATTCATACATGCTCGCAGTACAACAAATTGATTAGCTCTACATCCTGGCAACATCACATGATATGGTCCAGAAGCCTGATCACGTTCCGATTTAGCTTGATCTATACTCGCGACTGATACTGATACAACCCACCACGATTGGCCATTGTCAATAAAATACTACAGCCTTAGTTGACTAACTGAGCGACTTCCCCCATATGGCCCAGCTGAGTGTCCGCAACTGTCAATGCAACAAGTTCCTCCGAGAAAACAGCCCAATAATATCCACTATCATCTTCCACTTTACCTAGGGACCGCGGGGATAGAGTCTTCTTCAGAAGGTCCAAAATGGACTCCTCCGCAGCAAGCAGGTTTTCTTGATAACGCTGGACCACTGAGAGAAAGTCCCTGTGCCTCTCCACAGCTTCAATTTCTGATGCGGTTTGTGCAACTCGGTGGACAACTGTGTCTCGGTCTGCTCGCTTGGCTTCATAAGCTTTCTGGAGAACCTCCTGTGGCCATTTAACAAGTGCAGCCTGCAACATCCCTTTCCCCTTATTTTTATGAGATTAAGTGAGACTCAGGCATTGGATTGAAAATAAACTCACTTCTTCAGCATCTTCCATTGACATGCCGAGATGAGACGAGGGGGCGGTAGTTCTTGCAGCAAACCAAAGTTCAAGAGGTGTTGGACCATTCCATGGTGGATAAGGCTGATATCTCTTAAGCATGTGGGTGTGCTGCTCTATGGTGCGCTCCCTAACAGACTTCGAGGGACTGGGAGAGTTACTGTGGGAAGCACAGGAAGAGGGTGTCCTAGGAGCTTGTGAAGAACTACTGGGAGAGTAGCCACTAGCACTATCATAGCGGGGAGGGAGGAAGGGGGACTGTTGGAGGGTATGTCGACGGTGAGAATATCTTCTCCTTTGGACTGACAGGGGTGAAGCCTGGTGAAAAGGGGAATGGACAAGTTGCTTGTGGGGCTGGATTCAGCCGATGGTGCAGATGAAGAAGAAAGTGGTGGTGTTGAGTGTGGTGGGGTGGGCCTCTTCATGATGCTGCTACTAGCACTGTAGCTGCAGCTAGTATGAATCAGGAGGAATCACCAGAGTTGGATGCAACGGAGTCAAGTTCTGAGTTTGAAGGACTTGGTAAGAAAGTCCAGCCATATCACACTCAACTCGACCAAATGGACTCTATCCTTTGTCCTAGTTGTTATGGAGCATTTCCTTCCGAAGAGGCCTTCCTGCATCATATCAATGATATCAGCACCAGCTGCATCACAAACTTGGAGCGACTAATCAACCAGAATGGGCCCACAGTCGCGCACAAGATACCAGCACCTCCTGCATTTCACCGTGGAGCTGGAGACACCAATGCTAGTGGGGAGTACCATCCCACTTCCGGATTCACCCACCTAGGAAAGGGTGAAACTCTCCTCGATCGTTTGAAGGGCTATCAATATGAAAGACGCAGAGAGAACGTACCATACTATCCATTTCAAGATGAGGGGGAGTGGTGGTGTTAGGGGCGGTTCCTACATCAGCGGTGGTGCGACTGGCCATGCATCTGTCCCACGGTACGAGGCACCTGATGCGCCGACTGCGCCAGCTGCAGCGTCTCTGCTGCCTCATTTCAAGACTAGCGGTATGAAAGCTTGGGAGCAAGAAAACAAAACAAGCCGAACTCCTGGATGCACTCGGGAGTGAAGTCCTTACCATTGAGGACATGTCCACCCCACCTACACCCATCGCTGTCAAGCCACCGACTCAGACTCAAAAGGATGCCCGGGGCAGTCTATAACACCAGAAGGCAAGTCCATGATATATCTCCCGTGCTTGGTCCTCATTTATATCCGTAGCGTATACATCGTCATCAAGGAAGCTGTTTCAGTCTCACTACTACACAAAGGCGGCATTAAATCTATGCAGCTCATAGGCGATATGAGCCTCCAGGTCTGCGATCTGTCCAACGCACACATCAAACTCACCCTTACATCATTTCTGATTGACTTTGGGTCTGACCTCCATTTAAGCAACACCCCAATGTCGCCAACTTCACTCCGAACCACAAGAAAACCATTTCGCTCACATATTCCTCGAGGGCATTCCAAGTCAGTTGAACACTCGTGCTCATTGGCGCTATGCAGGCCAGGACGAAAGCTACGTCCCTCTATCGAGTAAGTGGCCCGCTTTCTTTCCCCTCTCGAACACCCGTAGGTTGATGCCGTTGCTGACACTGATCAATTTCTCTCTTTTCCTTTGTCGCAAACAGTTAGCTGCTGGCCATCCCCATCCAACGATGGCACATGCGATGTCAACATTGAATACAAACTCGAACATGACCACCTTATGCTCTACGGACCGTCTCCTCCAACACCTCCAACTGGTCGCTCAACGCCTCCATGTATGCCCTTGACTGGTCCATCCCCCAGATCTTGGCTGACGAATGCTCGGGTGCTCTCTAGTTTAGTGTGTGTGGGGACGATGCTGGGGCGTTCTTCCTTGTCAAGGCTATTCAGTGAAGCTGGTCCGTGAAAAAACAAAAAAAAGGAACGAAAGAACGTACGAGTTCGGATGAGTCGGAGTTGGAACATGGCTACAGCGGAAAATGAGAGTGCTTACTGTAAGATGGTAAAGTGGGGGGAGACGGACCAGCCTGGATGGAACCAGGGTACCCTGACGGTCACATCAGTAAATTAGATTTGCTGGTGATAGTTGCCCCAATAACGTGTTGCACGCCAAGTGGGGCGTGTTTCATATCAGGTTGTGGATTGCTTGACCAATTGCATTAAATGGATGCCCAGGTCACTAAGTCACGTCCTGGTTGTTCCTACAAAGGCACAGACTAACCACCAGCGAGCGAGAAGGAAGGATGGGAACGTACCACAGAACCAATGAGATAGTTTTACAGTGTATCTCCGTGACACCCGTCGAAGTCAATAGCGATGTCGATGTCAATGATACTGCCATCTTCGAGTGGTCGACTGGTCCTTTGGAGCTCAGCATTTGACATATAACACAATGACCCACCCGTCGGGACATTGTTGATGCTGGTACAACACGGCCGAGGAAAACCCGAGTAGAACAAGGAAGATGAACAAGCACCGTGGGTGACGATGAAGCCATGGATTGCTGCATCTATTGCATTCGTGGTCAAGGTCACCATGCCGTCCATAGACTAAATCGTGGATAGCGCACTCCCGGACGAGACTCCTTGAGAATTTGCGCACTTTACACATGAGCTTGGCAGATGCTTGAAGTCTTGCTCTCCCTCGCTTTGGAGTTGGATCTGGTTGTCCTTATTGTTGATGATATGCTTCCAGGGATATGGTGGGTAGGCATCAGCAATCTCGAAAGTGACTGTACAGACTTGCACAGGCAGTTACAGCATCTACAGTAGTACAATTAGGTCCCTTATGTACAGCTGTAACACAGTTATGTCATTTGCTGTACAATTGTCTAATTTTGCTTAATAAAGACAGATCTGTACATCTCAGCAATCTACTTGGCCTGATCCATGGCAATGCAGAGTCTATATGGCACCGTACATACCCGCCATCTGTGTGGCACCATACAGACTTCCCCGTCTGTACAACACTGTACAGAGTACATTCTGTATTGCACTGTACTGAGTGTGAAGTTTGTACATTAGTCACACAGATCGTTGACAGCTGTACACTACCTTGCAACATCATACACTCACTCAGTCGTTAATATCAAAAACAATCACTGTCATTTCACAGAAGGTACATGCAGCACATGGAGTAACTAGTCTAGGATGATGAGCACCTCATCATTGTCCATGGATGTGGTTGCAGCTTTGGAATGGCCAGTCCTGTAATTATTGTTAGTTAGTTGAGTGATGAAGGTAAAATTTACTTACATTCTGAGTGCTGCCCACTCCTCAAGCATCTTATCCAGCTTTTCTCCATGATACTCATCCCCCATGAGCTGTGTCAAGCTACAATGTAACTTGTTGTATGTATCCTTGAGTTGGTTGACATTGAGCTTGAAATTGCAAGGAATATAGCTGTTCTGTGTGAAGATACCAAGGACCACATGTACCTGACTGGGGTTTATGGTAAAATAAAGAAAATAAGGCATGGAATCACTCACAAATGTAGTGACAAGCATGAGAGCATTGTATGGAACATATTCTTGCAATTCAGGGAACTGGTGTAAACACTTCAACGTGTTTGAGTAAAAGATCCCAAGGCAGACATGCTTGAGGCCCTCATGTGCGAAGTTACTTGTTTTCCCCTGAGTAGTGAAACAACCCTCAGACTCACACTTAAGTGAAGCTGGTGCTAGGTTGCTTGAACAAGGGAAAAGACGACTAAAGAGAAGTGAAGACTAGAGTTGCCTGAGGGGGAAACTCCAAGAGGACAAGACTGAGGTCCTCCTGGCGATGTATTGGGGTTTATATAGTAAGTACATGTGCGGACAGACCAAGCTATGCTATGCTATATATGGTAAGTATCCTTGGTACTGGGTGACATGAGTAATACATGAGGTGTGGCAGCACAGCCATACATGCGTGATGCGCATGTATGTGGCAGCACTGGTGTGCATAGCCAAACAGGCGTGATGCGCATGTTTGGGAAATGAAAGGAAATGGAAGAGAGGGTAAGCGGAAATGAATAGAAGCGTGATCATGTGAAAGGGAATAAATAGGGGTACAAAGAAAGAAACATTAAGTCCATTTACCGTTACAAAGGCGATCGTAACACTTTCCCTGTCCTAAGATCAAGCATCCTGATTGATCACTGTTCCTCAGCATCTGCAAACTCGACTTCATCAGGCCACCTCATGGTGGCATGCCAGTATTGCAGCGCCCTCATGGTGGTTGGATCTGGGTGAAGCGTATCCAGCCACTCCATGGCTTCGGGACGTGGGTTCCACCAATCCCAGAACCCATCAACGGCACCATCTGTCATAGGGCCATCGTCGCCAGGGAGGATGTAATCAGGGAGCAGCTGGACTTCATTGCCAGGAGAAGGGAGGATAGGATCCCAGCGGAACTCTGAGTTCCATATGAAGTCGGCAAAAGTGAAGATCACCGGCCGTTGAGTGCCCCAATCGTCCGCTTCAGCTGCAACCCGTGCATCATGCTCCCTCCAGATAGAAGACTCGCTTCTAGCTGTGTAGACTTCGCTGTGATCTGCATATACGAAGTTCCAGTGAGTAGTGTTGCGCACAATGCTGAAGGGGATGTCATGGTCTAGGATATGGTTCTCAGGGGCTGCGTTTGCCCAGTTAACGAGAGGATCCCCTACGTCCTGTCCGGTAAGTCCTTGCAATCCCCAACCGTCCTGTGATTCACATTCATCATCATGGACAGCCTGCGAGTCGTAGGACCCGTCATCGGAAGGGGAGTAGACCGATATGTTTTCAGGGAGCAGTCCGACCAGGGGAATGCAATAGGAGCGGTAGCGAGGAGGGAAGGAAGAAAGGATAGTAAAGTAAAAGAAAGAGAAAAAGGCATAGAAAGGTCCGTTGTCAGAAAGTTCAGTGTAAATGTTAAGGAGAAGAAGAAGAGCGTAAAGGGGAGACATTTCAATGTATGTGGGTTGTGGGAGCAAGGCTCGACCAAAAGTGAATGCGCTTATATAGGTGTCAAGAAGCGTTGTTGACCTGGATGCACCCCCGGGCTAAAGATCGACTTCCAGGCGATCAAAAGGCAGCTTGTGCGGATTCACTGTGGTGAAGTTTTCACAGCCCACAAATAACTTAGAGAAATCGGCGGATGACATGCCCAGGGCGTGCGGCGCCGAGGGGTGAGCCCGATGGAAATCTCAAAGCGCATCCTTCGCGTGTGCAAGATTAGACTTCGGTTCCCACGTCCTATCAGTGTCATCATAGCCCTTCCAATGCACAAGGTATTCCAGGCGACGACCCTTGAACCTAGAATCGACCAGATAATCTACTTCCCATTCATCATCATGATCCTCGGTTACCAGAACCGGTCTGGGCCGGAAGGTGGATTGACCAGGCAATCTTTCCTTATACGGCTTTAGTCGTGAGACATTGATAACAGGGTGAATCCTCATGGAGGAGGGTAGTCGTAGTTTAACTGCATTCGGCCCCATAAGCTCAATAACCTCGTAGGGCCCGAGCCATCGCTCTGAGAGCTTCCGCGAAGCACGTGTCAAACACAAGTTTGACGTGGCCAACCAAACCTTATCCCCAACGGCGTACGCCGGGGCATCAGATCGGTGCTTATCAGCATTAAGTTTCATGCGGTCCTGAGCCACGGACAAATTGGATTTGACTTGTTCCAATGTGTCAGCCATGCGGTTGGTAAAATCCAAGGCAGCGGGAGCCTTAGAGTGTCGTGCCTCGATTCCCATGTGAGGCTCGTATGACCGCATGACTGCAAACGGGGACTTGCCCGTTGCAGTGGCCTTCTTGGAATTGATAGAGAACTGGGCGATGGCAAGCCAATCAGCCCATTTATTTTGTGCTTCTGACGCAAAAAGGCGAAGGAACTGCTGTACTTCATGATTCATGTGTTCTGTCTGTCCATCCGTTTGTGGGTGGAAAGCGGTAACAATTTAGGCTTAATACCGAGGGAGCGGCAAATGTCTGTCATAACTGCACTGGCAAATTGCAGGCCCCTGTCGGAGACAATAGAAGATGGAAGACCATGATGCTTCCAAACGTGGTTGAGATATAATTTAGCTGTATCGAGTGCCGTTGCGGTCTTCGTGCAGGGAATTAACTTGACTTCCTTTGAAAACCTGTCAACTACTACCAGAATAGAATCATATCCCCGGGAAAGCAGGAGATCTGTGGTGAAATCCGCCGATATGTGTTCCCATGGGTGATCAGGAATAGGGAGAGGACGTAACAAGCCAGCTGGGGCTTGGTTAGTTCCCTTGAACCGTTGGCATCGATCGCATCGAGTGATATAGTTTTTCACAAATGTGGCTAAACCTGGCCACCAATAACTGCATTGCAGTAAGTCAAGTGTCTTGTCTGAACCGGCGTGTCCAGCCATAGGGGTGTCGTGATGCAACCGCACGACCTCCATGCATAGATCTTCGTAATCAGGCACGTAGAGCCTGTGGAGCATGTCGTAAAGGAATCCGTCATCCTCCATGTAGATGCCCCAATCTTTACATAATTTGTGGATATCTTCTTCTTTGAAATGGCTAGCAGCATCAGCTATTCGTTGTTTTATGTTATCCCCTTCATCGGAGAGCAGGACATGGTGTGCCCTAATCTTCTCCGGGGTGATTACTAGCACTCCTTTATTATTGTCTTCCAGACCAACAGTATGATCTTCTCGTCGAGAGAGAGCATCTGCTTTTCCCATGGAAGCTCCGGGCTTATGAATCCATTTGAAATTAAAGCACGATAAGTATTGTGCCCAATGTGTTTGTCTCCTGTTGAGATCTTGACGAGTCATGTAGAATTGCAAATTCATGGCGTGCGCCTTCCAGGTGGTGGCACCATATCTCCAGTGAATGGATGACACTAAGCATTTCTTTGTCGGCGATAGGGTAATTCTGTTCCTGCAGAGACATAGAGTGTGATGAATAGGCAACGGGATGCCATTTGTCATCTTTCTGTATAGATAGAACTGCCCCTGTTGCGTAATCAGAAGCATCGCTTTCTAAGCAGAATTGAGCATTATCGTCTGGAAAGGCGAGGATAGGGGCTGTGGTGAAGTGATGTTTTAGTGTGTCAAATGCCTCCTGCTGCTCCTGTTTCCATTCGAAAGGATTCTCCTTCTTTGTTAGGTCATTTAGTGGTCTAGCCACTTTGGCGTAATCTTGAATGAACCTTTGATAGAAGTTAGCCAATCCTAGAAAGCTCCTAACTCCTCAGACATTTTTTGGTATTGGCCATTCTACGATGGCCTTGACTTTCGTATCATCCATTTTTATACCATCTTTTCCCACGATCATTCCCAGAAATTCGACTTCTGTGACGTGGAACGAGCATTTCTCTGGCTTTACAAATAGATCATTTTCTTCCAGACGTCGGAGCACTTCCAAGACTATCTTGTTGTGCGTTTCCCGATTGTCGGTTTTTGTGAATTCCATAAGGTCGTCAATGTAGACGACGACTACGTCGTCCATATCTGCAAAGATTTCATTCATCATTGCTTGGAACGTTCCGGGGGAGTTGCATAGCCCAAAGTACATGACGAGGGGTTCAAATGCTCCTCTGAAGCATACAAAGGCCACCTTCCATTCATCACCATCTTTGATGCGTATGTTATTGTATCCCCATCGGAGATCCATTTTCGTAAATAGTTGTGCCCCTTTTAGCTTGTTGACTAGTTGCGAGATTAGGGGTAGCGGGTAATTGTTTTTAATTGTGTGTTCATTTAGATATCAGTAATCCTGTACCATCTGTTTTCGTCCATCTTTCTTTGGTATGAAGAACACAGGTGATGTTTGTGGAGACTTAGAGGGTCATATGTAACCCTTCTTTAGTTGATCATCAATGAATGCGGAAACCTCCTGTTGTTCTTCGACGGATAGGGGAATGAGCCGCCCTTTCTTTGGAGTGAATGTGTCCTTCATATTGATGGCGTGATCCCATGGCTTCCTGATCGGCATTCTTTCAGATTCTCCTTTATGAAATACTTTTAGATACTTGTGGAACTCTTTTGGGACTAATTCGTCCGTAGGTTCCTTCTTAGGGGTAGGCTTATCTAGAGCCGCGCGTACTGCGTAAGCGAAGTAGGCGTTTTCTTCTTCTTCTTTATCTGTGTGTTGTAGGAATGACTCCTTGTCCTGTAGGAAAGAGCACGACCTAGGGCAGCGTTTCATTTCAACTGCGCCCGTAGTCCAGTCTATGATAGGGTTGTGCTTCTTTAACCAAGAGAAGCCAAGGATGATCTGGTTCTTGCCAAGATCCGTGATTTCGGCTGTGACACATTCTCTGTGTCCTTGGTAGTCAATTACTACTTCTGTAGAGTGTGTGATGTTTCCAGTGGAATTCTTGGTTCCGTCGACATTAAACACAGGGATTGGATTGCGAAGAGGGGTCAGGGGTAACTGATGTTTCTGAGCCCATGCGCGATCAATGAATATTACGTTTGCACCGCTGTCAAGCAGTGCTTCTGCGGTGATGAAACCTTTGTTGTGAGAAGGAGAGACCCGTATGGTCATACATATCTCCTTTTGTATTTTTGTGCTTCTTACGCATGCTTCTTCCGGGATTTGGTCATTAGTTGGGGAAAGTGAATTAAGCGCAGGTGTGAAGCCCCTGCCGAGCTCCACATTGTCAACTGACGGTGAAGACCCACTTGGCATTAATATAGAAGATTCATTGTCTGATTCTTCAGACTCTTCGCCAGCCAGTGGGAGAAATCTGTTATCGTCAGTTAAATTAAATCGTACCTTGTTGACCG
>JBBPJP010000800.1:0-14471 GCA_038088775.1 Boletus barrowsii | reverse complement strand
ACATGGCACTTTGGTCTCTCAAATGGAAATGCTTACTAATCACTTATAAATGCTTTCTAGCCTAACTCATGTTTCACCTCAATCTCTGACTCATTTTGACTCACTATGACTTACACTGACTACTAGCCTATAGCCATATACCCTCTTATCACCTCATGGTACCCAGTATCTAGAATAGTAACCATATATAGGAGATACAGCTTGGTCTGTGCACATGTACCCATAGTATAAATATCAGACCAGAGAGAGCCAGACTTTACTCATTGCTGATACAAACCTTGAAATTTTATGTATACCCCTTGTCTGTCTTTGTGACTGCCATTGTTCCACCAACCTTGCAGGTACAACAGAAGAAATTGCATTTCAAGTTCCCATGACTGCATTCCTCAGCTTGCATTGGGTTGTCACCTGCACGAAAGAGGTCATAGAGAATCAACATAATTTCTTCACAATACTTTGAGTCCCATGTGAGAACTCCAGTCTCAGCAGCTTTTCTGTGGGCACCAGACATCAGTACAGTTGCCAGTCCTGGTGGGGGAAGCATCACACCTTAAAGAATCTCAAAATCCATGCATTAACTTGAGAGGGGTTATATGTGGCAATGATGAGACAAAGTGCATGCAGAACTCCTTTTCCAGCATCTCACATAGCATGGCAGCATTGAACATGTAGATAACGTGATGTTTGTTCCACTGCTTTGAAATATTTGCTAATATATCATCCATAAAGCTGATAAGGGGCACAGTGAGAACCAATCAGCCCCCTGACTTCATGCAGAGCAGATTGGGCATGCACTTTAGGAAGGATGTGGATGATTCTAATATTCCCATCCACTCAATCTGTTGTAGTAAATAGAGTAAATATAAGATGAACCCATAAGCATGACTCCCAATGCATCAGAACAACTTGAAAGCTCCTTGAAGGTGTGAGAAAATGTTGAGATGGGGACAATGACTTGCTCTGGATCAACTACAAAGCCTTTCTGCATAAGCTCAGGTGAAATTGAGTGAAGTGATAGGTTTTGCTATTTACATCAGTCTGAGAAATCCTATACCCCAAGAAAAGGCCTTCAGTCTCCAGTGTTGGGCTAACTTGTGCTTGTATCCCTTGGTGCTCTGTTGCAGTAACTTGTTGACAAAAAAAACCTTGCCATTGACTTGAACAGAAGGTGAAGCTAAACCATCCAGGAGACCCATAAGCATTTTGCTGCCATACTGCACCTGGGACATCTGTCCCTGTCTGTCTTCAGGATAATCTTCCATGGTTAATTGAGTCAATGGGTTGGAAAATTCTGTGGTAAGGTCAATAGGCTTGGTCCAGGATCAGAGCGGTTGGCCCACATACAAGAGCAATAGCCTTGCTGGTAGTTCATTTTAAAGAACAGGACTGATCAGTCATCAGCATGGACCTTGCATGACAGTATTCACACTTATATCTTTAATCTCTGATGCGAGAACATCAGATAATCCGTTTTCATCATCACTTGTGTCTGTGGTATCACAGTTCGTCTTGAGACCAAGCTTATCATCTGGATGTAGCAAGCCTGTTATAAGGGGTTTCCCCTCCTCCATTTGACACTGCATCTCTTCAAAATAGTCTGTGCATGCATATGTACATGCAGTCTAATAATAAATCGCCACAGAGATCTCCAAGCAGATAATCCATATCATCAGGGGATTCCTCAGCCTGCAGAGACATTGAATTGGGAGATGACATGCACAGATCATCTGCAGGAGACATGGGATCAATGGAGATCAAAAGTTCAGGTGGGATTTTAACAGGAGCTGAAAGAAGATTCACAAGAACATTGTCAACAATGATCTGGATAGCTTGAAGCTGGTGCTTGTGCTTTTTTGTCCCAAGGTGCCTGGAAATATGGCTGTAACACATTGAATGTGCAAGACTAGTAAACTTCTTGCAAACTTTGCATTGGACTAGCTCTGAGATGGACAGATCAAAGACTAGAGAAAGACAGGTCTGATTCTCCATGGAGCAGCCAAAAAAAAAAAACATCTACATACCATGTTTTGCACAGCATGCCACTGTCTGCAGTTTACTGTAGGTGAGCTTGCACAGTATGGACAGGGCAGTCCACAGTTTACTGTGGATAAGCTTTTCCATTGATGCTCTTTGGGGAGTTTGCTTGCTCAATTTGTGGGCTTGTTAGGTGCCAGTGAGTTGTCCTGAGTCACATGAGGTGCTATAGCTACTGACTTCAGCACTGTTTATTTTGCCATCATTGTCACCCCATCTGACTTACCAGCGTTCTCCCACAGCCACAGTTGTTTGCACTGACCGTGCTCACTCTGCTGCAGATCTTGTATTAGCCATGTGTTAAGGGAGCAAGATCCACACAGTGACACCACCATGGCCTCACCCTCTCCACCATTACCTCACCCACTTCATGATGTCAATGACAACTACAGCACCTCAGTCTCACTACCTTTACCTTACCCACCTTGAGATGGTGATGGCCCAATGATGCCATCACCAGCACCTCACAATAATGATGAGGACTAGGACAAGGGAGATCCTCACCCTCATCCTCACCCACCCCCAAGTTGCAATGTCAACTTCAACAATGTTGACACTGACACTGACAATGCAGTGAGCACCATCCCTCTTCCATTCTCCCAGCCATAATGATGGTGTCTTTGCACACTCACCATCTCTGTCTCCCTCTCCTTGCCGACAGCCCCCCCTACAAATGCAAACAGTGATGATGCCAGCTGTTATGGCTGTGTACCCTTCTATAGCACATCTGGTTTCCCAAATTGCCTGGGTTCACCATATGACCTCCCTGGCAACCCATAACTTTTCACCCTTTCCCAACAGGTATACATTAGATTCTTTATGACACACATAGCCCCGTGCCACTTGTCACCTCTGATCTCTGCTTAGCTGAGCTGAGGTTACTGCTCAGCAGGAAGATTCCAAGTTGTGGAGTTTCATTTGTGGTACATTATGACTTGCAATCTTGCTTGGATCTCATACCCTCAGTGAGTTGCCACCACTGCATACTTGCATACCAGGTGCTGCTGGTCAAGTCCCTGTTGTTGATGCGGTGATTTGCACACAACTCTCTAACTTTAAGCAGGCAGGATCCCTTTCATGGCTATGAGCAAGCCTCAAAGTTATGCATACCCACCAAAAAGTAAAATCTTTGTTGTTTGTGGTCCTTTGCTCTTCACCGTGATGGTGAGTGGGGTTGTGTACCTTGATTCTACATGTGCATACTAACCGGAGGCATTTACTCTGCATTGAGCCCCCACAAAAGAGAGGTGAGTTGGGTTAATTGCCTTGCATGCCCTCCTTGCTTACAAGGCAGGTTGCGCTTGAAGGTGGGCATGCACATACTGACATTGAGCCACAAGGACTATGCAGATGTCCCCTTGTAACAATGATATTAATGTCATCTTGCGCTTGGGCACACATGTATGCAGCTGCCATCTAATCACATCATGGTGTTGGGCAATGCTGAGATGGTAAGCCCTAGTTCACTGTGCAATATTCCCCACATATCTCTACCACTTTGGGCAGTTGCGATGATGACTTCTTCCAGCTTAGCCCTCCAATGTGTGACCACAACTACTTATTGGCAATTTTGGCAATTTTGGCATTGAGCGGCCGGTGCATTGGACTGATTGCCCTGCAGGCCCTCCTTCCCCCCCACAAAGGGTCACAAAATTTATATAAGGTAGGTTATGCTCAAAGGGTGTTCCTGTAGGCATGCCTGCACTGACATTAGCCCCATCCCTGTATCCTGATAGGTCATGTATGTACTTGGCATTGACCCAAGCACTGCAGTTTACACTGAGCAACATGACCATACCTGGTTACTGGATGGACAGTGTGTAGGATCACGGGCCCCTGTTGAAGTAATAGGGATCTAGTAGAGAACTACCTGACACTCACCAGTGATTGGGGCAGTTGCTTCAAGGGATGATAGTGGTAAAAACACAAGATGTTATTTGAACTCAGATAACTGAGTTTTAACTTATATACTACAAGAGCATGTGACTATTTCTATATATGATCTACTACACTACAATTGCATAAGTAATATAAGTATCATTGAGAGTGACTACTTGGTGCTCGTTCAACAGCCCCCATCTTCAGACCAGTATGGATGATTCAACAACAATATGGGGGTGCACTGAGTAGGCATGTATGGAATGCCAGACAACCATGCTTGTCAGAAGCATGCAAATCGCCTGCTGCCTACTAAATTTGGGCATTGGTGGGCGAGGACCAAGGACCAAGCAGAGATAGCATTCAGTGTTGTCGTGGATGCAAACATTGAATGGATATTTGAGTTATACAACTGCTAACAAGACAAGTGATGTTATGGTCTATGAAGGGGGTACTCATTTTCCTACACTTTTTCCTTAACTCTTTTGCTCACCTTTCCTAGTCTTGCTCTCTCGTCACCATACGCAGTTGTATTTGTAGTGGAGTCGTCCTCCATACTACTTAGATGTGTTCTCTCGATTCACTTCTCCTTATGTCTCACATGGCGCCCTGCCCATACCCATATTTAGACTTTCCTTCCACTTCCGTCCATAGTCGCTTCTTTCAGGCTTCATCAACTGCGGACTACACTTTACTGCGCATACTGCGTACTGCACACTTCTGACTTGGACTGACTCGCATTGCTGTGCATTGAGTCATATGTACTATGGAGACAGCATCCCTTCGGGCTCCCACTCCCATATTCCCATATTTATCTTTCTGCAGCACTTGGGGCCTACCATATATATAGTCACGTACTTTCCCTCTGTATTTCCCCTTAAGCTAGTTCTACGCAATATCAGCATTGTTTCTAGTCACCTCCGAGTCCCTAGTGAGTGCCTCGTCATACCTAGGATAGGAGCGACCAGCTTAGGCTTCACATTGTCTCAAAGCTCAGCACCGTCCTCATGAACACTGGGCAGCAGGGTTTATTGAGAACTGGCTGTAGCCAGGGTATGCAGGGAGGGGTAGTCTGACTGTGAGCAGAGTGAATGGGGGATGGGGAGGGAAGGGAAAATTCAGAATGGTCAGGGATCACCATTGTGAGAGCAGTGGGTAAGGAAGGAAGGTCCAGAGAGTACTTCCTATGTGGGAGTAGGGATTCCAATTTGGCCCTTAGGCACACTAATTCTGCGTGGAGTTCTGCAACTTCCACTATGGTGGTAATGGTGGGTGGTGGGTGGATGGGGCAGGCAGCTGAGGAGGTTTGGTAATGACAGCAGGGAGCTCAGCCCACATTCACTTTTGCACTATTTTTTTTTTCCTTCCCCTCTCTTTCATCGTGTCTTTCTTTGCCTATACAGCCATGGAGTGGCACCTCTGTGCCTACAGGTTTTAGTCTATTTTCCCATATCTTAGCATCCTTACTCCTACTGGCTTTGGCTCCCTCAGGGGGGCCCAGGCCATTGTCTATCTAGAGTGCATGCCAGCTGCCCCATTTTTCACATGCTATATCACACAGGAGCTACCGATTATTTGGCCCAAGTGTCTAAAACCTTCGCCCTGTGCAGAGGGCTCAGGCAATCTTTGATCTCACTTTGCATTCCATGGGTCAGGAAGGTAGTTACCTAGCTAGCATTATCTGACATAGGGTATCATACCCCAATGAATAGAAATGGATTTAAAAATAAATAAATAAATAAAAACTATAGACTATCTGAGCTAGATGGTACAGAGCTAGCCAGACCTATAGCTGCCTTTAGAGGTATTTTGTACATCAAATGAGTAGACCTGTAGTACAATACCTTACCTATCCATTAGAGGAGAAAGAAGAGGACTAGACTATAACAGTAGAAGCTAACATAAGCTATGAGTGCAAACTCACTAAACTATACTACTAATATAGCCATACAACCTTACATCATCACACCAACTGAAACTCAGACTCTAGGCAATAGCACATTATGTACTAAGTGGAAGAACTATTATGAGCAGAAGTTGAATAAGAGTCAGAGCACCAAACATGTAGCAGTCTACCATTGGTTAGCTCATCTGTGTTTGGAACACCCCCTTCATATATACTGACCCCCAATTAGAAATTTGCCCTTACAGGGCAATGCTTCTCAAACAGTTGAGATCCCTAGATGATCACTAGACAAAACCATTATCCTCCCTGGAAACATAACCTGTGATCAGTGCACTAAGAGCCAGGAAGAGATCAACACCTATGTAAACCATTTAGAGAAGACAGATGCCTACCAGCATGCTGTGCTTTGCTTACTAGACCAGCAAGCCTTGTAATCCTTAGCTACCATAGAGTTTACCATAGATGACAGCCTTTGGTTTTTAGATTTCATAACACAGCCTGATTTCCAAACAATCAGAGCCCAGGAAGGTCTAGCAAGAACCCTTTGCATTCATTTCCCCCTGTCTTGTTACAGCCACAGGCACCACATCACATGGCACATCCTCAGATACCCCTATTACACCCATCTCCCTATCCAGGGATTCCTCTAAATGGATTACATATCAGGAAGGCACTCATGCTCAACAAGGAGAATCTCATCTGGTACCTACAACTACATTGCCATGTCCACTATTAACCCTATGGGGTGGATCTACGAATGGAAATGTTAGCTTTAGCTTGGAAGCACAAAGTAGAATAGTTTATTCAAGATGAGTGTATCACATGCTATTTACTTTTCTGGATGCTGCACCAAGTAGTGGGGGATCTGTCCCAGCATAATTAGTACATCCCTTTGAGAACACTGCTATTACTACCAAGACACATGTGTAACTAAAATACATTGTAAGTAACCCATTGTACCTTGCATTTCATGCCACACTCTCCGTTGAACTAATCAAATTCTTCTGCTGCTCATTTCCAACATCTAAGCCAGTGAGTGGTACCCACAAGCTCACTAACATTGCTGAACTCTACCAGATTACCATTTCACACCCTGTTGAATTCGAACATTTTAGATCAGACAGTATTTTCATCTACACTCACACTACTGGCTCCAAGATCATCTATGCCATGGGACATGAGTTTACTCGTCTCCCACTTGCTCATAGTAAGCTTGCCATCTACACTTGGAGCAAGACTACTCCTGCTTTCATTGGACACCTTGGTCATATAGTTAGGCATTGGGAAGATTGTGTAGAGATCACCATTAGTCTGTCTTTCCATTATCCTGAATTCACCAGCAGATATACCTTGCACATACCGTTATACTGGTACAAGTTCAGCTCACTTCAATCCCCACTTAATCGACTCTACCTATGTCTAGACAAACCTTCATGTACCCTATACAACTTCACAATATCTATTACATCTATTTCTCCACCATATTCCACAATAATCTACTTACATTCCATTTCCCACATTTTCAATACTCTCCCAAATCTTCCCCATATTATAATGTTAAAGTACTAGACTAATACACTAGGGCTAGCAGTACAAGAAGATATAGGCAAAGGACTTCATTAGTATATAGCATTTGTATAGCAGTCACCTTGAATACCATGAAAAGAACAAGGGCTAAACCGGCAACTGTAATCCATGACTATCAACCACCTAATGCCCAGGAGTTGATTGAATATGATGGTCACATCGTGAGTAGATTCTTGTATCTCCAGAGAAAACTAGATTTACATTGTAACATACATCACAATCCCAGACATTTCCTAGAAGAATACCAGGCCAGAGTGACTAGTATTTCAAAGTCCAGTTGTCAACTGGTGTGGCAACTGGAAACTGGACTGGACTTCAATGAGTCAATGTATGTGAACTTTCCTCTTCCATAGTCAGTCCTGGCACACTCTTGCATAGAATCTATTTGAATAAAAGTGAAATCTTAACTTGTTTTTCCAGGATGGCATCACATATGCTGGTTATGAAATAGGTGATAGAGAAATGATTGTTTCCCAGGACATCTACCCACAAGCACACATAGATCTTTGAAATTATGTCATTGTATGTCTGCCTATAGAGGGGTATTACTTATTATAGCAAGAATATATATCATAGAATGGAATATTGCTGACATGAGGGATTCCTGCCTTGCCTCTAGTGTCTTAGACAGGTTGGTGCCAATGAGATATTTTAAGGAGTTTCTGTAATGTACAGTGTAGTATTGACATAGTGTACTGTGATATGGGTTAAAATAGTATAGTGATGGACAAGAGAGTGACAAGGGAATGAGAAGCTTTGAAGGACCAAGTCTATCTTTGAGACGATGTGGAAACTCAACAGGTTTCTCCTATCTAGGAATGATGCTAGACTTGGAAGTCACTAGAAACTAAGTTAGAACTAGCTTAGGGAAAATACAAGTGGGAAAGTATGAGACTATATATATGTAGGCCCCTGGTCCATGTGGATATCATAAAAGGAAATGAAGAAGTGGGAGCCCAAAGGGATTTTGTCTCCATACAAACATGACTCAATGCACAGCATTAATATAAAGTAGAAAAGGAGTGCTGCAGTTGAAGAAGTCTGAATAAGGTGACTGTGGGCAGAAGCAGAATGAAAGTCTAAGTAAAGTATAGGTGGGGCGTTGTGTAAGATAGAAGAGGGAGAGAGATTGGGAACACATCTAGTAGTGTGGAGGATGACTCCACTATGAATACAACCCCATAGGGTAAGAGAATGAGTCTGTAGAGACAAGTGAACAAAATGCATAGAGAAAATGAGTACCCCCAGAGTCTGAGAGTCTGTAGACCGTAAAGTTCCAATCAAACCAGTACAACTGGATATTGCTAGCTGTTAGTATTTTTCTTTCCCCTATATACTGGCCATGTACCATTGTTACTCCATGCTCATCTGGCCAGTACATGGGTTCCAGATAACAAATAACAAGGCTGTGAACTTATTTAACTTGCTCAGCTGTCACAAGTGTTTCACTAGAAATAATACCCAAATGTTATTACCATGGTATAGTATGAGAAGGAAGTCACAAGTACCGTACTACCCCCAATATGTGACTATAGAACATAGCTTGTGCTGCAGTGATCAAGAGGCATGGGTAGAGTTATGGAGCAGGAGTGGTTGGCAGATATACTTACTATTAATCTAAGTGCATCCATGAACACCAGGTTGTTCAAAGAGGTGGTTACCAATGTGGCCTATTGCTGATCTGTACAAGGACAATGTGAAATGTGACTATCAATATCAACAAAAACAAGTGTAAATTCTATAATCACTTACCTTTTTCTGTGATCCAGGCACTATCAATACTCATGAACAACAATATAATAGCCTGGTGAATTATTATGAGGGTAAGGGTGTACAGCAGTGGAAGGATTGGTGGTTCCATGCCAAGATACATGGTAACTGATGTGGCACTTGTGACTTGGTAGTAGTAAGAGAGCTGTCTGAGGATATCAAATAGTTTCTCTGAAGGATGAGCATTAATTGGAGACACACAAAAAGCCCTTTCCATGGCATTGCTCTTTCAAAATGGCCATATCTCAATGGTGTGTGAACCAAATCACATGACCTAGGAACATTTCTGTAGTCAAAAGTATATACTATTTATGACCTCACCAAAGCTAAGTAGGATTCCCACAGTGCTTGGTAATGTGCACCACCACCCAGGTTAGTATGGAAAAGCTTTTGGAGTCACTGTAGCTGGTGAATCTGGCTGGTGAACTTGTTAGTTTTGGTGATTTCACACCTCATTCATTGTTCATTTCGCATTCTAATCATGCCCATGTTGTTCTCCATGGTCACTTTACTTACCTACCGCTTTTCAGCTTCTCTTTACCTTGTTGTGGTGTTTCTACCCATACAGGACTTTACCTTTGCGCTTCTATTTATGGTTGTTTACTTTGAAGTGCAGTTACTCCCTGGAGTGCCACATTGTATCCTTTGGTTACTCACTGTGGACTCCAGAGTCGTCCTGAGTTGATCCAGCAAGTGGGTATTCCACTTCATTTAGCATTTTTGCTCTCAACAATTCTGACATCAGGTTATGCTAATTGCTAACAATTGATTTTCCAAAGTCTAGTGAAGCAGTTCTACTACAACACCACCTGGCAAGAACATGTCTCTCGCCAACCACAATAACAACAATGATTGGTTGATACAAGTTTTGACCATGTTAATAACCAACAGAGAGAAATATGTTGAGAACATGCTAATCAAAGTGCAGAAGAGTAGTCAGACTTTATTGCCTTTGAAAAACAAGCCTGCAACATGGCTTTGCTGTTTGTATAATCTTGTTATCTATCTCAATATCATCATGGTTCCTTACTCAACTCCAGAGTTATCCTGAGTTGATCCACCAAGTGGCTACTGCATTTCAATCACTGTTTTCACTCTTCTCAGAATGATTTGCAATCAATCCTTGATGAAGATATGACCCACATCATCAGAGTAAGCCTGGGTGAAATCCATGGACTCGAGAACAGTGTGCATCTTGTGATTCCAGCAATTTCCACCCTGTTTGGGTGCCATAGACCACTTTCTTCATCAAGCACACAAGCTCCTTTGGATTGCCTTCAGCAAAGCCTACAGTTGCTTTATTAAGTCTATTTTGCCATTCAGACACTGAGGGAAGAAAAATCGCTTCCTAACAATGATCAAAGCATCGAAAAGCATCGCTAATGTCAAGTAGTATCAGTACTAAACACTTAAAATCTGTGACAATCTGTGACACTGATGTTTTCATTTCTGCTACTGAGAATCAGTGACATCGTCTATGACACCCATTGATTTTGTCTGTTGATCTCATTACATTTAGCAGTGAATACCAGATACATTGTCCATGATATCTAATGTTTTCGCCAATGAGTCTAATTGTAGAAGTCGTCAAAATCTCGTGTCAAAGTCTATGCTTCCAAATGTCATTCCATACAACAAATTCCTTGTACTGCATGATAAGCAAGAAAAAAAACATTGTCGTGTTCATCTGTCTGTACACTATGAGTATGCTTTGTGTTAAGTGAATCCATCAGTCCAGTGGTGGCATCTGGCGCGTCCATGTCTGACGAGACCACAAACAAACAGTATCACATGGCATCTGGCTGTTCTCACCCTGATATATCTGTTAGATCTAGCAGAAATATAGTGATGTAGACACTTACCCGATGTCTTCTTCCTACCTTTCAATCTACACCTCCTCTTAGGCCGTGAACTAGTCGCTTCCTCGACCATCATTTCATGGTTTTCTCTGTTGTTGGCATGCAGATCCTTTAATACAAGCTGTCAGTTCACTCAATCTCAAAGTGAAGGGAAACAAACCGTGTCTAGAACAGCTCTGGAATCCTTAATGACACTCTCATCACATTGACTTGCCGACTCAGTAGTCCCTTGACCTCCAAAAGCATGCAAGTTTTTCCAGAATATCTCCTTGAGCTCAGGGTCATCCTCAATCTCTACATTCAGCAAGGCACTAGCATCAGCACTCTCCTCCATTGCACGGCATGCTTCCTGGATGGTGATGCTATTGTTCTCGGCAATCAGGGCTGCTGCAACGAATGGGGTCAGGAAGTAATCAAAGAAATGATGGTGTGGAAGGGGCTTGAATCCATCATTAGGTGTCTTCACCAACAGGAAAAGGCCAAGGAGTGTACTTGTAATGATGGCACCCCCCTTTGTCCCATAACTGTATTATCAATGTGTATAGTATAATTCAATCCCTTAGAGATGAAATACAACTTACTATCCAGGCCAAGCAAACCTGGCCACGCCAGATCCTGGTGATACCTTCCCAGGGGGAATCTGGGAAAACCTGATGATATCCCACCCATCCAAGGCAAGATGGTGTTCAAACTCTTTCCACGTGCACAGACCTTCTCGTAACTTGCAGTCTATGACGACCCTTGAGAGCTGCAACAGCAATGCAACAATTTGTCCAGGAATGCCCTTGAAGTTGACGCTTGATATGGGCCAATTCTTCTCCAAAGTGAGCTTCAATGCATCAATCTTGCGTTCCTCTCGGGTAACATGGACACAGATATCCATCGCCAAATGGTGGAGCAACTTGCATCCATACTTTTTATATCTCATCTTGTACCTCTTGAGCATTGCTGTGAGCTCTCAACTTCGTTCGGAGGGGATGTGGTGCTTGCATGAGAAACTGGGGCATCAAGGACCATTGGGAAAGCACATAGTTGAAGATTCTGTGTTGCATTGTCCTGCCTGACAATCATGTCAACACCATCCATAGTAGCAAGTGTCGATGGGTCTACTCCATCATCCGGCAGGGGGTTCCCATTATTGCGCTTTGATTTCTATGTGCATGTCACTCTTGTAAGTGTGTGATTGCCATCATCTACTGATGCAACAGATCCTGGGTTGTTATTTGCAGTTGCAGCAGCAGAATCATTCTTGGAAGGAGTAACTCCCATGAAGCAGGTGGCATCTACATCGCCAATCAGCAATGCAAAATAGTCATTGATGAATTGGTCACTGTCCCAAGTATGTCCACTTGGCGATAGATCAATGTCACCAAACAAATCTTCCATATTGATGTTTGCTGTATTCTTGCTCAGAGTGACCAGGCCCACATTCTACAGGAAGCTTAGCCACCATCTCAAGTGACTGGACAACTTACAGGACCCGCCACCTTGTCTAGTTTTTCATGTAAATGATGTGTAACACACTTTTTTTTTGTCTTGTCTTTCGAATTGGTGCACACATTGGAATCACGAGCGATAGGTGATGACCTCTGCTTCTAGTTGCACTGATAAGAAAGAGTTCTGACAACAAATACAACTTACCTTCATTGCAGGCAAATCATCATCATCTAACAACTCCAACTCAGAAGATGGCATGGCTCTTGTTCTTCCTTTCTGGATGGACTTGCCCTTCTGTTTCTTCTTGTCTAGGTCCAGCTTTCTCTTCTTTGAGCACCGCGCTGACTTGTCTTCAGACTTGGAGGTGTCTGATTCATCAGAAGAAGAGTCTGAGTTAGACTTAGAGTCTAAGCTTGATGACAAACTTGAACTTGACTCTGAGTCTGAGTTTGACTCGGAGTTGGAATCAGTATCCTCTTCCCTGTGTTTTTGCTTCTTCATATCCTTCAAACTCTTGGATGCCTTGGACTCCTTTGACTTTGAGGACTTCATGGACTGCGACTCGCCTTCAAGTTCCTGTTGATCTTTGTAAATAAATATTGTCAATCAATGAGAGAATTAGTACTTACCTTCGTTTTTGATGCAGTACCTTTGACATTGCATAAGAACTGAGCAATCATATTGCGGAAGGGCCAGCCGTCTTCATACTTTGTGAACATTCGTGATTCAGATTGTGCCTACATGGAGGGTTTATCAACTGTGCATATATACAGGTTACTATGCGCATATATGCAGATACTGACCTTGCAAACAACCTTCTCGACAAGCATCTTGCTCTTTTGCCGAGAAAGTGTGCGAGTGAGATCCAGATGCTTTGTTGTCAACCTCCAAACAATGTCTGACACTTGGAAAGTGTTCTCAGTAACAAGAGAGCAGGTAGTCCATATATTTACCAAGAGGCAATAGTATCACTGCTTCCATTGCTCAAGGCCCATGGCTTCTATGAGCTGATATCTGCCATTCCACCAACCACAACATCCTTTTTTGGGCTTGGGTATCAATTTACTCTTGCATTGGTGGTAGTGTTTCTTATTCCCATGCTCCCATGAACATTCCTTACCTATTAGATATCAGTAGCAGCTCTGAACGCTCTCTACCACCTATGTTTATGCTGTTCAAATTGTGTATTGAGGTCTGTTACAGTCTTGGCAAGCTCCTCAGTGCGTGAGGGTCCCTTCTTTTGTTTCTGCTTGGACATGGCAGGTCAGGACAGAGGACGTGAGTGGTTAATGTGTCAGGTGACACTAATAATGCAGCCACGTGATCTGTAGTCAGTCCAGTCAGAAGATAAGCTACACAGTGCCGATGATATACATGAGCATTTGGCCTTGCCAAACACCACTGAGGAAGCCATGTATGTAATGCCTTCACTTGAGGGAAATGGGAGTAAAGAGAGAGTTGCAGTCGGCAAGGCAGTTCCAGTCGTCATCCCATCTTGCACTTGGAGTGAGCTGGTTCGCACGCAACAAATGTTGCAGTGTCCAAGCTGATTTGCCCTGGTTTGATGATAATAGGGTAAGGTCGTAGAATCAGAGAAGTTGATCTCCTACAGGAGAGTAGAGGTAGACACCGTTGAGCGTGAACATTGCATGAACGTTGTCAAGGACAGGTAAACCAAGTCACATGTCAAATGCCTACCATAGTATTACATAAGCTATATGAGTGAGTCACCACTACTAAGGCCATCTTCCATGTCTTCATCATGTGCTTCAACTATACAGACCTGCGTGCCTTCATTCAGAATACAATCAATGATTCCCCATTTCCCGCATGTCTCCACAAGTCTGACCATTGCTCTGAGACTCCGTATATCAGTGATAATAGGTACCCTATGAAGCGTCATGTAGACATTTTCCTTCGAAGCCACCTTACCATCAGTGTTCCAGGGTGTGATCAAAGCAAGTGCAAGTGTTTGACGAGAAAGACTGCTGAAGAATGGG
>JBBPJP010000799.1:0-14479 GCA_038088775.1 Boletus barrowsii | reverse complement strand
AGGAACAGGGGTTCGGTACATGGTTTCCTTCTCCTCGCATTGTTACCGATTCCAGAGTTTCTCGACAGGTCTCCCAGAATGCACTCAGTCTGCAATGCGCACCTCTTCCATCACTTTCTAGACATTATCCTTCAGCCGCTGAAAGATGCAATGAAACATGGAACCATGATGCCAGATCTCCTCGGGAACCTTCACTATTGTTTCACCCCACTTGTTTCTTTTATCGCCGACACGCCTGAGGCCTGCCTGGTCGCTTGTGTACAAGGGAAAACTTCTCCAGTTACTACGGCTTCGCATGAAACCTTTGGAGACCCATTCCAACATCCATCACGCACTGCCACCCTGACAAAACACCAGCTCAAGACCATTGAGCATCTTGCTTCAAACATTGAGGAGTTCTTTGCTGCATGCAAAGACTTTCGTCTCAATGGTGTTTCACTTCCTTTCTGGTGAGATTGGCCATTTGCCTCACCTTCTCGTTTCCTTACACCTGAGGCTCTGCATTACTGGCATCGTCAGCTGTGGGATCACGACGTCAAATGGTGCAGAGTTGCACTTGGCGACGACGAAATCGATTTTCAATTTTCAGTCCTTCCCAAAATCACTGGTATTTGCCACTTTAAGAACAGGATCATGAACCTTAAACAAGTGGCTGGGAGAACACAAAGAGACGTACAGCGATATCTCGTGGTTGTCATCGCTGGCAGTGCTCCCTGGGATGTCATCACTGCAATCTGAGTGCTCATGGAGTTTAGGTACCTTTCTCAAGCTCCAGCAATCACTTCACAGACACAAGCTAGGATTCGGGCTTCACTGGCCGAGTTTCACGATCACAAACAGGCCATCCTTGATGCCGGCCTTCATCGGGGGAACAAGGTCATGAATCACTTTTGTATTCCAAAGCTAGAGCTGATGCAAACTGTGCCTCTGAGCATCCCAAGGGTTGGCTGCTTGCTTCAATGGTCTACGGACACCACCAAACATGCACATATCGAAGTTATCAAGGATCCTGCTTCCATGACCAACCACCATGACTATGATGCTCAAATTTGCTGTGTTCTTGATCGTGATGAAAAGCATTGTCTATTCGCTACTGCAATATGTCTCAAAACGTCACGGAACCAAGAGTTAGACGACTTGGATCTTACTATACTAGATGATACTGAAGACGATGACGCTGACGACAATGACGACAATGACGACGTTTCCCAAGGAAATGTCCTGACTGACCTTTGGTCCATGAAACATCAGTCAACCAACTTCTTTGACGTTGCTGTGAAGGTGGCGAATGAGCCTACTACTACTAGAAACAGCTTCCCACCCCGAACTATCACTGTAGGGCCGACAGTCATTCACCTCAACATTAAACCTACGCATTGCCGCTGATCTATTGACGAGGTCACAGAGGAGTTTGGTCTTCCAGATCTCCGTGGGGCACTGGCTGACTACGTGAGCCGTGAACGGTCACATCATGGTCAGAGGAAATTCCATACTTTCAGTGGTGCCAGGCAGTCAGGTCCTGACGCAGAGCTTCCCTTCACTGAGCTTCGAGTCTGGCACAAGGTCCACCTGCAGCAAAAGTTCTACCACTGCCCAAACGAGTTGGCGTCGACATTCACTGTCAATGCTTACCCCCGCGACCGAACTTGGCAACACAGCCAGTACGATGCTGCCATCCTGCAGGTAGATCAGGCACACAGATGGCCACTCAGTGGTCTGACTGGTATGCTATTCCTATGCAAAAACCTTGTGTTAACTCAAAGTTTCTGAGGACACTCTGTCGTTCTTGTTCGCCTCATTATGTGCCCTGCATCTCCAAAATGCTCCCGTACTTCCTGGTCAAGCCGCGCTCTCGTGTATGCACAAAGACTCGATGTTGTACCCCAAGGGAATAACCAGACCGACTACATTACCAGTCTCCATGTACTTAGGAGAGCAACACATGTGTCAAGTGAGGACCTTGGGGAGGTTTTCCCATTGGATCAGCTGAGGTCTTACGTGCACATTGTTCCACATTTTGGTTGTGTTGCTAACAACCGCCTTACTCATTCGAACAGCATCTATGGCTCATAATCATTTTTTCTGAACAAATATTTCAATAAAGATTTCTTCTATGCTATCTCTAACGTTTTGTGATGCACGTACATACACAAATATACATGGCTTTTCACATGCAGTACATACTACATCCGCCCAACATGCGTGCACCCTCGTCAAAGTCTACATTTAATGTTCTCCTTATGGAACTGGAGGTGATTGTCAACGACCTCTCCTTCGAAATGCACACTAACGTCCTTGGCACTTACTCTCAGGTTGGTTGTGTTCCCACTTCCCCAAGGCCATGTCGCTCTGTTTCACCCACAGCATCAATCTCACGACTCATTGCACCCCTCCTCCATTGTTCCCACCTCCAGTATCACTCGACAAACTTTTTGGCATGTTTCCTGCCCTGTCCAGCACCCTCCGCTCTACTCCAATGATCTTCCTCATGGAATCAATGTCAAGGAAATGGGCACGTCCAAAACACCGCCGCACAAGAAGAAAAAGTAGGAGATGCTCCCTCAAAAATACAGCATCAACAAAGCGTCGTTTGACAGTTCCAAGGCTGGCTTTGGGTTTGCCAACATCATTGAGCCAACCCAGGACATCGAGGGACTGACATACCACCGCACACCACAGAGACGTGGGAGGTTGACGAGTTCACGTTGTCAGCCATACACCAGACTCCCAGTGACCAAGCCCAGGATATCGTTCACAGCACCACAGATACTGTCCCGAAGACTCCCAAAAATGAGAACTTGAAGGATTTTGACAAGAAATGGAGATTGAGGATATCTTAGGTGGTATTTCCAATGACGCGTACTTGTCACTGTGTCGAAGAAGATCTACGGCGCCGAGGACAAGAAAGTGATAGACCCAGAGAATGAGGATGTGGAGATTATGAGCTCGTCATTGGTGGATATTCCATTGCCTCTCGAGCAGAGAAAGCCAAAGCAGATGGAGATGTTGTTTCTCTACATATCATCAATGGCTTCAGGGTATGGTGACACATATATCTACTCAGACCCGTTACTGCTGCAGACAAAGCCGCATCACAGTCCGTGCTTTCCATCCTCGATTCAGAGTCGAGTTTGCCTAACCACGAGAACCAGCTGATGGAGTCATTCGAGTACCAGAACTTCCATGTCATCATGAAGTTCTTGAAGAACAGGGACATCATAGGCTGTGCACCAAGTTGATGCAGAGCGATGCAGACAAACAAAGTGGCATTGCGGGAGAAAGGTGTCGGATGGATTCTGAGGAAACTGGAAGGAGATTGGCAAGTCAAGAAGACCCACGACGATGCGATAGATGTCGATGTCACAGGGGCTACTCCAGTGGTGCCTAAGACCGTAACCCTCGCATCTGGTTCTACGGTCCCACCCAAGGTGATTGTCGACTTCGAGAGTATGGCGCTCAGTTAGGGAGGGCACTTGATGTCCCATGAAAAATGCAAGCTTCCTGACGGTCTTTCAAGTGTTCTCGGAAGGGCCTCGAAGAAATCCGCATCCCTGCACTGAAGCACCATGTTGGCTTACCAGGTTACCCATCGTGTTTCACACAGATGAGCCACCGCTCCTTTGTGCACCACCTGGTGCTGGAAAGGTGAGCAGAATGATTGTATCTTGGAGCTGATTCTCATATGGCGCACACAGACCAACATGGCAATGTTGACCATTCTCAACGAGTTAGCAAAGTACAGAGACGAAGAGACTAATGACTTTGCACTCGACCAGTTCAAGATAGTCTATGTTGCTCCCATGAAAGCCCTCGTCCAAGAGATGGTTGGCAACTTCCCTCCCATCTTACCGCCTCGTCTTCCACAGGGAACAACAACTGTGAAACCAACCCCCAACCCATCCATCCTCTCTTCACTTTCTTCTCTCCTCCCTGGTCCTCACAGCTGACTGCTCAGCACTTCCACAATGAGACAAGGAACCGGATAGCATGCCAACTTCCCTCGCCGGTCAAATCGACCCAAAGGAGATGGGTTTGCACGTCCAGTGAGCTGCCCCAAAAGACATTGAGAAGAAGAAGAAAAAAGCAGGTGACACTGGTAGACAAGACACCCTTGAAAAGGTCACATCCACAAAGTGTTGTACCAAGGCTGGTTTTGGCTTTGCTGACATCATCGAGGCAACTCAGGATGTTGAAGGATTGACATACCAACCTCGCACTGCAGAGACTCAGGAGGTCTACGAGTTTATGTTGTCAGCTGTACATCAAACCCTCAGCGACCAAGCTCAGGATATCATTCATAGCGCCACCGATACCATCCTGGAGACCCTAAAAAACGAGAACATGAAAGACTTTGACAAGAAAAAGGAGCTCGAGGAAATCCTTGGCAGTATTTCCAATGACACATTTTCTTAACTTGTCACCTTGTTGAAGAAGATAACTGACTATGGTGCTGAGGACGAGAAGGTGGTGGACCCAGACATGGAGCGCAAGGATGCGGAGATTGATGAAGAAATTGGTGTCGCAGTTGTCTTCGATGAAGAAGAGCAAGAGGAAGATAACGAGGAGGGTTACGTGATTCGGGACAGGACAGATGACGAGGAAGAAGAAAACGAGGATGGGGCAAAGGAACTGGGTGAGGGAGAAGAAGATGCTGGCGATGAAGAGCTCGTTATTGGTGGGTCTTCCACTGCTTCTCAAGCAGGGAAAGCCAAAGCAGACAAGGACATTGTGTCACCACACACCATCAATGGTTTTTGGGTACAGAGGCAAATTTCTGAGGTCTACTCAGACCCGGTCACAGCTGCAGACAAAGCCACTGTCGTGCTCTCTATCCTTGGTTCAGAGTCGAGTCTGTGCGACTATGAAAACCAACTGATGGAATTGTTCGAGTACCAGAGCTTCCACGTCATCACAAAGTTCTTAAAGAACAGGGATGTCATAGTCTGGTGTACCAAGCTTATGTGGAGCGATGCCAATGAATGGGTGAATATAGAGGTGGCGATGCAGGAGAAGGGCATTGGATGGAGTCTGAGGAAACTGGCAGGAGATCGGCGAGCTAAGAAGACCCACGATGACGTGATGGATGTCGATGTCAAAGAGGCCGCGGCATCCGTGCCCAAGACAGCAACTTTTGCGCCCGGTTCTACGGTTCAACCAAAGGCAACTGTAGACCTCGAGAATATGGCATTCAGTCAGGGAGGGCACTTGATGTCAAACAAGAAATGCAAACTTCCCGATGGGTCTTTCAGGCGTTCTCGGAAAGGCTTTGAAGAGATCCATGTCCCCGTGCTGAAGAAGCACACTGGAAGTGAGGATGAGCTTGTTCCTGTCACCAAGTTACCTGAGTGGGCACAGGCTGCGTTCACAGTGTCAATGCTCAATTGAGTGGAGAGCAAATTGTTCCCGGTCGCGTTTGGCACAGATGAATCAATATTTCTTTGTGCACCAACTGGTGCTGGAAAGGTGAGCAGAATAATTATAGCCTAGAGTCCTCTCTCATAAGCCTGCACCAGACCAACATCGCAATGTTGACCATTCTCAACGAACCAGTGAAGTATAGGGATGAAGAGACCGGGGAGTTTGCGCTCGACTGATTCAGGATCATCTATATCGCCCCCATGAAAGCCCTTGTACAAGAGATGGTTGGCAACTTCACCTCCCATCTTACCTCTCTGCCTTTGGTGTCAAAGTTGGCAAACTGACTGGTGATTCTCAAATGATGAAGCAACAAACTTCCAAGACTCAAATTATCGTCACGACACTGGAAAAGTGGGACGTTATCACTCACAAGAGTACAGACACCAGCTATATGAATCTCGTTTGTCTTACGATCATCGATGAGATCCACCTCTTACACGACGAGCGCAGTCCTGTTTTGGAGAGCGTTGTCGCACTATTACGGTCTACGAAGGGGGTAGTCATTTTTGCGCTATTTTTCCTTAACTCTTTCGCTTGCCTTTGCTAGTCTTGCTCTATCGTCACCATATGTGGTTGTATTCATAGTGGAGTCGTCCTCCACACTACCAGATACATTCTCTCGATCTGTTTCCCTTTACGTCTCACACGGCGCCCCACCTATACCTTATTTAGTCTTTCATTCCACTTCCGTCCGCAGTCGCTTCTTCAGACTTCTCACTGCGGACTACGCCTTACTGCGCATCATTTATATTTCACATTCGTCCGCAGTCTTCTTCAGACTTCTTACTGCGTACTACGCTTTACTGCGCATGCTGTGCACCACAGTATTCTGACTCATTATGCTGCATACTTATCTCGCATGGACCAGGGGCCTACCATATATATAGTCTCGTACTTCTCGCCTGTATTTCCCCTTAAGCTAGTTCTCTGCAATATAGCATTATCCTAGTGACCTTCAAGTCTAGTGAGCCTCTTCTGGTACCTAGATAGAAGAGACCTGTCGAGTCTTCGCATCGTCTCAAAGATAGACCTCCGTCCTTAGAGATCCTCGTCCCTCGTCTCTCTTTTGTCCTATGTTCTTCGACCTGTATCGCAGCACACTCCGTCACCACTATGCTGCGCGTTACATGTGTGTGCCATTCACAGGATGGAGCAGACCAGCGACTACCTTCGGCTTGTAGGGTTATCTGCGATGTTAGGACGTGGCTCCTCAATCTTTCCTCGACTCTGCCCTCTTCTCTCCCTCTGATTCCTGCTTCTCCCTCCCCTCCCCTTCCCCTTCCCCTCCCTCAACACAATCCATGTCGTGTCCAACATTCCCCTCGTTGCACCACATCCTCCTACCATCTGTGTGGACTTCAACAGCTATTCATCAGTGTCACTGAGAAAAAAGCTATCAAGTGATTTCAGGTCATGAATGAAGTCTACTATGAAAAGCTCCTTGATCAAGCCGGGAAGAATCAAACCTCTTTGTCCATTCACACAAGGAAACTGCCAAGACCGCTCGGTTCATACACTACATGGCTATTGGAAAGGAGACAATCACTCAGTTTGTTCGACCCGACTCTGCTATGTGGGAAATTTTGACAAGGGAGGTGGAGAACATTAAGGACAGCCATTTGAGGGACCTGCTTCCTTTCGCATTCGCAATTCGTCATGCGGGTATGTCAAGAGAGGACAGGACTTCGGTGGAGGAGCTTGTGCTGTACTATTCTGTAGTCTACTACTGGTATAGTCATTGTGGGCTCTGTTGTACCCATGATTTGTCCAATTGTCAACCTGTGACATAATGTCCCCATGGTGTGCTGAGGACCTGAGACCCTGAAAGGCCTGTACATCCATGGATACTAGACCCTGTGTCACTGTAGGAACTGTCAATGGTTACGTTGTGTGGCTGTCAGCCAGCGATGTAATGTGACCCACTGTGATGGCTGCCATAACAAGTAACTGGGACCCTGAGTGGCTGTGAATTACTGTATCAAATGCTGTCACTACTGAGTGACTGTGTGCCCTGTTACTGAATCAGGATTTGCTGATGAGCAATTATAGTTACACCTCTTTGCAGGAAACACTATAGTTATATTAGTGTCCTGTACCACTCACGAGCACTGCAAACCTCTTGCAAGATGCCCACCTCTCTCCCACCTTCATCCGACATCCATCCAAGTCCCTGTTTATTATATGTTGCAAGATGTCCTACAACCCTTTCTTGCAGGATGGGCCCCTCCCATTTCTTGTGTTGCAGTATGTGCCCATGCACCTTGAATGGCTTGATCCCAATACCTGGTTGAAAGTACAGGTGACCTGCCATGGCCAATGCAAACATCTTGCAAGACTTGCCTCCATTGTTTTGCAAACTATCCGTGATTACACAAAATGTAATTACACTACTAGTGAAAATAAATAGTTACGACCCATACAGCATGCATACATGCATCATGCAAAGTACCCCAGGCCCAATGCCACGCACGGAGCCTTGATGGCTTCCATGACTGCACCAATAACATGTGGAGAAGTTTCGAACAGTTGGGCCATATGAGATTCATTAGATGGAGCATCGAGTCTTCACAGCCAAGACCTGCCATGCTAGACATGGTTTTGCTCAGTTCACGGAGATCAGGATAAAATGGTACCATCGCACCCGCAGCCCCGAGATATAGTGAGTTGTAGACACACCAGTAGACCTAGATGAGGGTGGATAATCAGCAGACGTGTTGGGGTAAAGAATGAGCAAGACATACTTCATGGACTGTACATGTGGGATGGAACAAGCCTTGCCATGTATAGCTGAGAAGGACCCCTGGGCTTGATGTCACGCACATAGCCTTTATGGCTTCCATGACTGTACCAATGATGTGCAGAGAAGTTTTGAAACAGTTGGGCCATACGAGATTCATTAGATGGAGCATCGAGTCTTCGCAGCCAAGACCCGCCACGCTAGACATGGTTTCACTCAGTTCACAGATATCAGGATAAATGGTACCATCGCATCCGCAGCCCCAAGATATAGTGAGTGTAGACACGCCAGTAGACTAGATGAGGGTGAATAATCAGCGGACACATTGGGGGTAAAAGAACAGGGTATACCTCATGGACTGCACGTGCAGGATGGAACAAGCCTTGCCATGTATAGCTGAGAAGGACCCCTGGATCCAATGTCACGCACATAGCCTTGATGGCTTCCATGAATGCACCAATGATGTGTGGAGAAGTTTCAAAACAGCTGGGCCATACAAGGTTCATTAGATGGAGCATTGAGTTGTCGCAGCCAAGAGGTAACTTGGCCAAACGTGACACCTTGTTTGAGGTTATTTTGCCAAATGCTCGACATGGAGTTCGTGTTCGCTGTTGTGTTAGTACTAGACAAACTCAAACTCTACCCCTCCTCTGAGTCCACAGCCAACAATCCCTGATGGCTGCGATCATAACGCTAGCCATCCATCATACATACCATGCAATAGTGGGAGTTTGCAAAATTGTGTGGCTATCTTGCATAATTCGAGTTTTCCCTCACTTTGGTTTCTGTACCTGCCACAGTCTGATGTATCAATGGTTGACTTTGCAAGACTATGGCTGAACTTGCAAACCCACATTGTCATGCAACATTCGTCATTACACCACTATGTTACAGTGAAAGACAGCATCGAGATTTTGCACAAGTTGTGAAGTATTCAAGAGACACAAGGAAGTCCATATTTGTGCAGAGCCCAGGTGCTGAGGCCTTGAGGACTTAGATGACAACTGCTAACCATCTACTCCTCCATTTAAACCCCCAAGTCTGTGCCTCTATTGCTGCTTGCAAGCTTTCTATACCTCTCCATGTCACGCCAAAGATGCATAAAGTGTTTTGCGAGTTTGTCCCAAAGTGCTGCTTGTCGCAAGGCATATGACCTTAGCCCCTCGTCAACTGCTGAGTCGTCCGTCACCATTAGGTTCTGTTTATCCATCCACCATTTGACCTGCCAATGAAGAAACTGTAGGATTCGCCGCTGCTCCTCAAAGAGTAGTTCAACCTCCTCTGCCCAGCAATGGGCTCGAGCACAGATTTTACACCACTCAAAATTTGGGACAAGTAGCACAATAAGAAAACATATTGTCTTGAAGGCCATCATCATCTTTTTCCATGCTGCCATCGTTGTGACCACATGACAACCAAATCCATGAGAGCTTCTGATGTCCCTTACTTGTACAGTTTTCGGTTCCATCTGTCATGTGCTGGATGTCTTCTTTCTCAAGATACCGGAGAGAATTCATCCAGCCCACTTTCCCAAGTAAGGGGGATAGACTGAGTAAGGCACCATGAGCAGCACGGTATTTTGCCACACTGGCATCAACCTTGGCATCAATGTATTTGAGGCAGTTGCATGCTCGCGTATTAGCCCCTTGCTCACGTAGAAACCTATCTTTAAATCGCAACATGTAAGCACGAGAATGGAGTGCTCACCATAGTTCATTTAATGTGTCATGTGCCTGACCCAAACAGAGCTTCCACTCAATCTCCTCAAGATTAATGTCATAGGGAACCTGCCGTTGAAGGGAAAACGGAAGCCTGAGTATAAAATCTTCTGGCCTTGGAACTTCCTTGGAGTTGAGGACTGTCTTGGCCCAGATAGACACGACTCCAGGAATGTACAGCACTTGGGCACTTGCCCAAGCTTCTAGTCATCGCATGAGTATGTTCTTGCGTTCTTGCAGCTTTGCTTTTTGCTGATCTGTTGCATGTGAACCCAGTTTCTTGCTATCAATGTACAGGTGGTGTCTTCAATCGCAATCAGCATGTAAAATGACATGACAGAGATGCGTCACATAACTGTTGGTCCTCAAGCTCAATGCCAATGTTAATGAACATGCTAGGGGAGATCTCCGAGTGCACAGGCGATGTAGCTGACTCAGTAGCAAGTTTGGCTTCATTGTTTGCTAATTGCAAGCGTATACTTGCTTGGGTGAACGCTATTACGGCTTGGATATCAGAAGCAAACACAAGCTATAAATTTAAACACACAATGGGTTTTTACCTCGAATGGGTTTGGTTGCAACATGTCTTGCTCCCATGCTTCCATGTCTTGCTTCCATCTTGCAAGTTCTGTTATGTAATGGGTTGACAGGGAACATTCAAATTCACGCAAGTCGTCCTCATGCTCGTTTCTTTCTGGTACAGCCTCTATGATTTTTCATAGAATTGATTCACCTATTCAGTGTAAATAAGACCTGAGTAATGGTTCACATGCCTACCAAGCTGGGTCATCTTCTTCCAATTACTATTCCCTATGAGATTGTCAAACATGTCACAATGGTGGCCTGGCCCCATCTCCTTGGTACTTGATGCTGCAGTGTTGAGAGTGGACCAGCCTCATTCTGGAGCTTCACCATCAGTGCAAGCACCACCTTGAATATAGTTAAATGAGTACTTCCATTGGCATTCTGTGATGTGAGCCGGTAGATGAAATTTGGGTATGAAAGTTACCACTGTCTTCTCTGCATGAGGTAAGTGCATTGGCAAGGGAAGTGTCAGCATCCGCTGCCATAAGTGATGCTCCCACTGGCAGACAATGTCATATGAGACATTGATATGCTTGACAGGTGTGTCCCTCAGAGCCAAAAAGAACAAATAATCCATGTTGACGTATCTTGCAAAACATCAACGTCAGTGACGCATGAAAGCCATGGTACATACCTTTCCCCTTTCTGTAAATCCCCCACACCACCAGCAAACTTCATCTCATGTCGAGCACAGCCGACAATTCCTGTTCCCGTGGCAGCAAGGCCAATAGCAGACCTTGTATCCACACCATTCACAGCATTGTGTCCTGAGCATGCACTCTTCTGTATTCAGTACGATCAGTTCAGTACAAACACTTAACCCTTGAGACTCATTGCTAACCTCTTGGCGGGTATTAGAGTGCTCTTTTAAATACAACTTGTATGAAAGTTTCTTGACAAAGTATGCCCATCCTCGACTGAGGCTTGGGTCAAGTTCATCTTTTGAGTTGATCTTCTGCTTCAAACAAAAGTTGGCATCAATGGCAACAAAAAGAGCATAGAGCCATCTGGGAATGCATCAGAACATGTGGGGGGGAAACAGGAAACAAGAGGAAAAACCTACTCTTTGTTCTTCAGTACCTTGTCCCAGTCATCAGGCAGATTCTTGCCAGGATGTGGACACGTAGGGCACGAGATGACACATGCTCCCTCACTTGTGTTATCCACGCCGCCAGGATCATGTCCTCGGCCCATTCTTTTAAGCATCTTCAGATGCCACCACTGACGAACAATGGGCATGAACTGCTCGTAACGTTCCTGCACCATCAAATCATGTTAGCCAACTCAAGCTAGGCACTGAGCATGTACACACCTTTGGAGGTGTCATGCCCATGTTGTTATTATGACAAGCAAGAGCAGTGTAGTAGTAATATGTGGAGACCTTCGACTCCAGAGAAAGAAGGTGGTACTCTTCAAGAACGCTGAATGTGGCTGCCGTCCGTGGCTGATCTGTACTAGCGGGAAATAGTCGCTGTCAAAGTAGTTGTTGAATGTGCATATCGGCAGTTTCGCAGCCACAAAACCGCAATGAAACAGAATGGATTCCATTGTTGTTGATGATGGTAAAGCCACCAGAGTGAGGCACTTTGGGAAGATAGCACATGTCCCCAATTTTGTGTCCAAGCTGAATGACAAGCCCGAGATCTTTTAGGATTGTTCGGGTCCAAAATAGACCCGTCCATTCCTAAGTCATAGAGGTCAAAACATGGCAGCCCATATGTATTCTAATACTTACCTTTATCAGATGTAACAGGGCGCATTGATGCATTGATATGATGCAATCTTTGCAGCATATCTCAAGTCCAAGGCAGTCACTGCATCGGAACAGTGCAGGTTGTTTTTTGCACCGTGTACAGACAGTAACACCACAACGCCCTCCTAAGCGCAACAATTCTCTAAGGAAATCCTCATGATTGTGCTCTGCCCAAGATAGAAGGGGATAGTCCTAGCAACAGTATAAATCAGTTACACTTTGGAGCCTGAGAAAAAACACAAGCCACTGCCACTTACTGAGATTAAGTGTGGTCGTGGCTCAGCGTTGTCGAGACTAGAAAGGTCAATGCAATCTGGTAGGCAGTCGATATAGTCAGGGATGTCCACTGGGTTGAAACAAGAAGGAACTGGCACAGTGGGAGTCAACGTGTGGTTCCCTTTACAAACTTTGGGTGCTGTATATGATTTTTTCAATACGCAAAGTAATCCGGATGCGTCAGACTGGATTCTGATACATATGTCGCCCTATGCGACTGCAGTCCTGTCGGGTATCTCTCTCTTGATATACCTTGAACCCATCAAGTGGCTTGAAGCAGAGTACTCGAGACAACTTGCTAGGACACTGACTCATAGCTGGCAAGGCTGCTGATAACTGAATTACGAGTTCTACTCCCAGAAGTAGGGTTTCGCTCACCAATGTCCAACGGTGCCATAGACACTGCACAGTACTCAGTAGAAGACTCTCCTGCCATCAAATTTGTTGCAAGGCTGGATGAATGAGATCCAAGGGCCAGACAATCCCCTGGTCCCTGAGTAAATGGGAACATTTGCAAAGTCTGTCAACGATTTGTCAGCATTGTGTGCACGTGTGTGCTATGAATGCGCCCACTGAGTACTATTCCAATGCACCGTCAACTATGTTGGAGCTGGTGACACTTGCCAAGTCTGTCATTAATCTGTTAGCACCATCGTGCACAAATGCATCCTGCACATAGGAAATGAACCTCCGTTTCCATACTGGTGCCTTGTCCAAACGGTACTGTATATGGATGGGGCTTTCCAAAGGCTGGGCCATGTGCTCACATTCCTCCCTGAAGTGACCCTTCAGAACTGCAATGTTCATTTGTACATGTCATTGGCAGGATATGTAGGTCTGCTTGCAATTTGTCGAGTCATGACAATGAAAGTATGCAGGGAAGAGGGGGAAAAAAGAATCTGGCAGGGTGTAAGTTACATAAGGAGAGTCCCGACATGGATGCAACCTACCCCAACACTCAGTGGATATGACCTTGTGTGTGTGAGTCAGGCACTCCATTGCACTGTGCGGAAAACAAGTATTGGCTCAAGAGAATGGCCCAGAGCTACTCTGGATTTGAAAACCAATGATAGCAGGTAAAATAGAGTGGACGATACCTGGGAGTCTCTTGCCACTTGCTACGTAGGCCCACATGTCATCTGACGGTTTGTATTGATATTGCACAGTACACTCCGGGTGGCCTGTTGCTATGGATCCGGGAGAGCAGTGTGGAATGCAAACTATCCCTGTATCGTCGTTTGCATACTCATTCCCTGCTCACGTCAACGGTCCAGCATGGCAACATGATACTGGCAGTCAACAAGGTTTATCTGGTAAATTGAGTCAGGACAATGCCTCATTCTGAAAAAATGTCAGTGCATAAGGCTAGAACGTACCAGCTAAAGTATTGCAATACCCTGAAATTTGACAAGATCAGCTGCATTGGGAAGTTTGCAGCTATGGGAAGGGCATCACCGTGAAGCCCAGGGTTGAGAATGACCACGTGGTGGCCAACAAGGTTCATCTGGTAAATCAAGTCAGAGCGATGTCTCATTCTTCAGAAATGCCAGTGCATAAGGCTACACTCACTGGCTAAGTGTTGCAATATCCTGAAATTTGACGATATCCACTGTGTCGGGAAGGGGCTCTGGGAAGGGCATTACCGTGAAGCCCAGGTCCAAGGGTTCAGAGTGACCAGAAATTGCATATTCCTCCAGCTGAGCGCACTGACTCTGTACTCCGACTTGGACATGGTGCAGCGGTTTGCAATAGGAGAATTGCATGTACATGTAATGCACAGCGTAGTGGTGACGAAGCGTGCTGTGATACGGGTCGAAGAACGTAGGACAAAAGAGTGAAGAGGGACGAGGAGCTCTGAAGTCTGAGGCCTATCTTCGAGACGATGTGAAGACTCGGCGGGTCTCTTCTATCTAGGTACCTGAAGAGGCTCACTAGACTCGAAGGTCACTAGAATAACGCTATATTGCGTAGAACTAGCTTAAGGGAAAATAC
>JBBPJP010000798.1:0-14479 GCA_038088775.1 Boletus barrowsii | reverse complement strand
AAGGACGCGTACTTACAGTCACGTGACCTTATATTAAGTAAGCATTACAAAGTGTATATAAGACTCTGCTGAGTCTGAATATAATATATCTCTCTTGATCTGCTACCGCTATCATCTCTGAGAACCCTTCAGTCCAAAGGTAAGTACCCTATGACCGATTCCTAGGGATCCAGTGCGGCAACGCCGGATTCCCGCTATTGCAACAGGTTATGAGCCCCGAGCTCCGACTGTGCGGAAACGCCGTCATCGCTCTAGGTGAACACCTTGGACATTGGCTGTCCTGAGCGGAAACGCTGGACACACTTTGACGCGGCAACACTTAAGTGTAACCGCCATCAGACTCTAGATGTAGGGGGTCGCTATGACCCTATATTCTGAAAGCTCTGACGATTGTTCAGTGACACGCACACTTTTTTTCTCGCTCCTTTCATTGGTACCATACTGACATGTCATCCTTCCTAAGAATCTACTATCAACAATGTCTTCTTCCACCCTCAACTCCATCGCCAAGCTCAACGGAACCAACTACAAGCATTGGTCCCAAGAGATGGCGGCTTTCCTCAATTCCAGTGGTCTCTGGAACACGATGAACAAGGCGCAAGTCATCCTTGCTGAGAACAGTAAGAACCAGGAGGATGTCAACTACTGGGAGGAGTGCGATGAGAAGGCCCTCGGGTCTCCGTCTCAAACACCACATTGCCTCCCAGTTTGACACCAACACCTTTGCTGCCACCCTCTGGGCTGCCCTCAAGGCTCAGTACAATGCCCCTTCCATCTCCACCGCCTATGCAGAGTGGAAACAGCTCAACACCCTCGTCATCCCCGACAATGCCCACTATAGAGGATGTGAGCTCAAGTCAGAGTGAATGGAGAAGTTGGGGTAATATCCTTTGTTAGTGAAGAATGGAGATACTCCTGTGATAGCACTCGGAGCATTGTTGTAGGTGAACTCCATGAGAGGCAGGAGTTCAGACCAGTTGTCTTGTTGGTAATTGCAATAAATTTAGAGGTATTGTTCAAGTGTCTGGGTGGTGCGTTCTGTCTGGCTGTCACCATTCTGGCCCCCATCCCACCATCTCCAGCCATCTCCAGCCATCTCCTTGATCACAAGTCTTACCTCAGACAAACTCCATCTGGAGACCCCCTCCGGAAACCCTCAGACTATACACTTCTCAATCAGGTCTTACCTCTGTCCAGAGACCCTCTCTGGAGACCCTCAGACCTGTATACTCCTCAGTCGGATTCTCCTTATGTTCCTATCTCCATTTGTCTATCTTTTGTAACTGTATAGTCATTATCCTGTACAGCCCTCCGGTCTTTCCTCTTCTCCATCTCCCATGCACAATTACTCATCCCTATGCATACTCTATTCCTTATGCCTATGTATGTACATCGCCTTTACTAGGTTTCCTCCATTTCCTCTGGTCCAGAGATTACCTGGACAACAGTATATAAACCTCTGAGATGAACAGTAGATATCTCAGTACAGAAATTGATGTCTTGATGCACCATCAACAGTTCTCCTCTTCCTGTTCCTCATCTTCTCTCTCTCTCTCTCTTACCTTGGATCTCTGACCCTCTAAAATATGAGGACCCATGGGCTTGGCAAGGGTGCAACACATAAATCCTGTGCCGATGTCCTCATCCCCCTCTGTTCCCTCAGTACTCCATCGACTCCAGACATCATCACCAACCAGTGACGGACCCAGTTGTCATCTCCCTCTATCTCCAACCTAGACCTCTGGCCACCATCTCTGGACTTCTATCTGCAGACCCTCGAGACCTCCGTGTCTCCGCAAGGAGACAAGACCAGAAGGAATGAGGACTCTAACACTGGTCATTCCTCTCTGGATGGTTCTGGAGGTGAAATGGAGGCGCATGTCCAGTGCTTTACCTAGAGAATGGGAAACAAACTCAGAGCCCCATTGGAGGTGACATGGAAAGGAACTCCGAGCTTGGAAAAGACATGTATGAGGAATAGTTTTGCTAGTTCAACAGAGGTGATAGTGTTGTGTGTAGGAATGAAGATGGACTGTGTCAATAGTCTGTCAACTATGATGAGAATAGCAGTGTAGTCCTTCGAGGGGAAGCTATGCCATGAAATCTATGGAAATGGAGTTCCATGGTTTTTCCGGGACCAGGAGCTGCTTAAGAAGTCCGTATGGACGATGATGGGGAGTCTTCACTCAAACACAGGCTGTACAAGAACTAATGTAGTCTTTTATGAAAGTCCAGAGATTGGACCATGTGTATTCTTGGAGAATGAGCTCTAGTGTACAGTTCTGGCCAAAGTGGCCTGCAGTAGAGTGATCATGGAATGTTCGGAGAACTAGGAGATGGAGGTTGTTAGCTTCTGGAACTTAGATGCAATTGTCTTATAAGAGGAATCCCCTGGAGTTGACGTCCATCAAGAATCAGAGGTAGAGGAAAGGAGGGGAGATGTAACTAGATCATTGGGGTATGTGGAGAGGACTGTGGACTCCAGAGTCATCCTGAGTTGATCCAGCAAGTGGCTAGACCGCTTCAATTAGCATTTTCGCTCTCAACAATATATTTACAAATGTCAACATAGGGCAATACTTGTTATACTTGGCCTGGGTGGGATAAGAGCCTTGATAGACTAAGTTCAAAGAATATAGCACACACTCAATGGACAAACTATTGATAATAATCAATAACAATTATATTCAAATGCAAGGGAGAGGATAAGGCTCCCTTGCTGAAACAAAGGTATATGGTAATTGTTGCAGAGCAGAAATTGTTTATTGAGACCTTCACTACCATCATACTAAACAAGCAGGAACTCAGTCCCCCAAATCCACACTGTCATCAGCCTCACGAAAAGGATACTCAGCCCTTACTACTCTTTTACTGACTTGTTAGAGTTGTATCACATTGCCCCATGTATATGTTCCTACAATTGCTAATGGAATAATTGACATTTTATAGTACTTTATCCTCAATACAAGCTCACATACTAAAGTTTACTAAATAGACTTGCCTCTCAGAGTAACAACAAGATATCAAAAGAATGTCAAGTCTAATTCCTTTTTAAGTGATCAAACTAAACATGATTTATAAAAGATGGCAAGTATAATGGATCATCTAGATCTCAATGCCTCCAGTTCTCGTAGACATAATAGCTATCATGTAGTTACTGAGTACCTTGCTTACTAGTAAAGACATGTTGTTGTCAATAATTGATTCAAGTAGGTCTCATACAAGGATGAATATTCCTGAAATTCCAGAGAAGGCTATTCTTTCCCTAGGCATATTGTCTACCATCAGACTCACAATCCAATGCATAATGAAACTACTGCCAAGTAGGTCAGAATTTGTCCATTCTAAGCAAGACTTACCACTATTGCAGAATGGAATGGTTGAGAGATATTGGATACAAGCATGTCCTAGTGGGCCGAGGTTGTAGAATTTAAGGTAAAGAATTTCCAGTTGTTAAATACCCTAACAACTTTTGCCCTACATAATAAATGTGAGGAAAACAACTAACTATATATAGTTTAACATGGGGACTCACATTGCCATCATGCTCATGCATGAAAAAATCAACAGTATTACTGGGATTAGTAATGCACTTACATTTGCTTATTTTTCACTCCAAAGATTATTCCAAATTTCCCAGTAAAGATAGATTGTTGAGTATGAAAAATGTCCTTGCATATGGTAGACAGAATTTTGACAGAAATAAAAATGGGGGCATATACATAGACCCATTGGGATATCCCAGTATAAAGTTTTAAGAGAGCAGTGGTCAGAATAATTTGTTATGCATGCCTAGGGGAGAATTATAATCTAAGTGAACCAAAGGATTTACAGGGGCATTTCTGATGGTTGTACCATAATTTTGTAGACATTAGAAAAATATAATTTGCAGTTGTGATGTATATCCCTGTTGACCATGATATATGGAGGGGGTAACAAGCTAAGTCAACCAAAGAATTTATAAGAACATTCCTGATGGTTGTATCACACTCCCATGACACTATATTGGGAGTTATCCTTTCAAGCTTTTCCCTGCCAACATTCAATGTACTGAGTATATTATTACCCCTGGCATAACTGTTGAAGCAACCAAAACAATTACCAATATCATTAATAAACATTTCTTTTCCAAGATAGTTTGTTTTCACTTGAAGAGATTTAGTACGAAAGCTGTGGTCAAGTCCAAATACCCTAGTCTCCATACTAGACACCACAAGATTTGCTTGGACTTTGCTTATGCCCAGAAGGATTGGACTATAGAGGTTGGGAAAAACGTCTGATGAGACCAAGATCAATTGCCTATAGTCAAATGGGCATAAAGGAGTATGAAAAAGAGGCTTAGGAATAGGCTAGTGCAAGGACTCTTTAGTATACTAGAGGCTTCTTGATGTTGTGGGGCTATATGACCTAGGAAGGACTTGGCTATGCTACTAGGGATGGGATATGTAAACCCTATGTAGGACAACACTATCTAGGAGTGAAAGGGCCATGGAAGGACCTGCCAGGATTACTGGCCCCCTTATATGTAACAAAAGCGTGGTGGGTGGATGGAACTGGCGGTGTAGATAATAGATGACATCTGCCCTGGCCATTACTGCGAGACAGTAGCAGGGGTAGTTAGGAGAGGGATGTACATAAGGAAAGAAACATGAAATGCTCGAGGTCAGTACACTGATCTGGCTGCCCCAAGGGGCCTACTAAACCACCTGAGGGCGTGAGAAAGTAAGAGAGAGGTTTTAAATATGGTGGACAGAGGGCAGTGAGAGTGGGCTGTGTACTAGTGATGGTTTACTGGTAAGTGTCAGCAATTCACTGAGGGTATGAGGTGTTAGACCCTGACTCATGTGGTATGCACACTGCGATGGTGACTAGGTCGAGATCTGTGATGTGTTTAGCGACAATAAGGTCTCTGTTCAAGTTGATGCCCAGGTATAGGGGAACATTTCTGTCGGGGCAGACCATACAGACCTCCAGCACATCATTAGGCACTGCGTGATAGGACAAGGGGGCCATTTCAGAGGAGACATGGTAGAGGAAGAGGGGACAGTCCTTGTGGTCAAGGACTGCCTGTAACCATAGGTGATCAGGGTATGCAGTTCTCTCCAAAGCCATGGATATAGAGGAGGTGGGGGAGAGTGGGCAGGAGGGGGTGGCATTGGGGGCAGGGACCACTGTGGGCGCCATGCAGGGGGAGGGGGGGGGGGCGGGGGGGGGGGGGGGCAGGGGGGGGGGCGGCGGCGGGGGGCGGTCCGGGGGGGGGGGGGGGGGGGGGAGAGAATGCCGCTATCAGGAAGGAGAGCCAATGGAGTTCCACTCTCATTTGATTGATTTCAGCTTGTAGTCTTCTCACAGTTGACATGAGGCCAGGGCTCTCAAGTGGGTCACTAATGCGAGGGGAGGGTTTGGCCACCTTGGTAGCAGCAGGGGGTTGGAGGGAAATGGTCTTACAGGCCTCGTACAAGGCCCACTGACCACGAATGTGAACCAGCATATTGTTTTGGTAGAGCTGCACGATAGGTAGCAGCACCCTGCCAGAGTCAGGCTCCAATGCTGAGGCATGGAGGTGGGCCTTGAAGGAATGGAATAGTGATACAATCCACCAAAGAGCCTTCAGGGCCTCCTTCCCACAGGATATGGGAAAGGAAGGGATGATGGTGGTGTTGCCCTTGTTGGGGCTGGCCTTGCTTACCCAAGTCCATTCATATGGGTGGGCGTCTAGGTGGCAAGGAACAAGGCGAGGGATGGCAGGAGGGGTGAATTGGGCTCTGAAGATGCCCCTTGGGAAAGAGTGATATTGTCTATTGATATTGATGAGTTTTACGGCGCATGGACTGTCTGTGGGGCAGACATGCTTGGGACAGGAGGTTTTCCCATGGGGAGATGGTGGTGGTATAGGATAAAGAGGCATTGAATTCACCTATTGGAATAATGCTTGTCTAGTATCTCATTACCTCTAGGAGAATTGCCTTTGTAAAGTATTCTTATTTTTCCTTGGGCATGGACCTGGAATTGGAATTTTTTCTAGGTGAAATGTGACAGACACTGACAAAATGTTTAATTTGCAAAAGCACATTATGTGACCATGAAACCCATGATCTGGCAAATGCTTAATATCATGCATGCATTCCAAAACAATTGATAGTCTATGTATACCAGCATACTTGGGATACCAGCTTGTCATGGTAGCATGCTTAGACCAATGCCCAGGCTGTTGTGGGATTGAAAATGATTATATTAGAATAGTTCTAGTAGTACATGGACCAGGGATTTGTCATGTAACAGCTTTTGTAGCTTATTTGTAAAATCCATTTTAGAGATGGCAGCTTCAATGTAACTTGATCACATTTCCTGGGAATGAGTCTGCAAAAGAATACTGAGTATTGTGTGAAATATGTCATTATCACTATCATGTTGTGTTGTAGATTTTCAGCCAAGGGTTCCTAAATGAAAGCACATCTGCATGGGCATGAATGAAGTCTTCTTTGTCTGTTGAGCATAAGAAGTGTAGTACTAGAATTTGCTCACCAATGTGAACAAAATGTGCCAACATTTCACCTGATATGGTAGTTGGTTATACTGCCCTGAATGTTGGTACATCATTGCAAACTGGGACTTCTCTTATGTGATGGTTACCATTGAATAGCAGGTGAGGGCTGACAAAGTCCATAGATATCACTGAATTTGTGTAGGTTCTTGTCATTCCCAGTTGCAGAGAATCAAGAACTACATCTTTGGAATGGACTCCAATGTCTACTGCATTTCTTGCAAGGGTATTTTGTAGACCCTGCATGTCCACATTCACAATAAGCTGTGGTAGAAACTTGGCAGCAGCATCCTGCAAGTTGATTTTCCAACATGCAATCACCCTGGCCAGGGTTATTATTGTCTATGACCTCAGTCACAAGTGCATAACCCATTGTTGCTTTCTACTTGTTGAAAGTAGTTCTGAGCCATGCTTTGTGTCGGCTTTACCAAAGTACCATTTTATCAACTAAATATAAAGTGGCACAAGTCTCCTTGTTAACCAAGGCCTTACCTCCAGTCAAGCAAGGTGCAGCACTTCAGTAAGATGATGAGACTCACTGGAATAGGGGGAGTTAGTTTGATTGGCAGAGTTGTGCAATCAGGGGGCTCCCTGTGTTAGCTTTGGTGATTTTGCACTTTAATGTTCTAACTATGAACCATGGCCATGTTGTGTTATCACTCTTGATTTTATCTTGATTAATTACTGTGGACTCTAGACAGATCCTGAGTTGATCCACCAAGTGACAAGTATGCTTCATTGAGTGTTTTTGCTCTCCATAGACTTATCACCACATTACCATGGTCACTAAAGGTTGAGTACATAGGTACTAATTACTACTGAACAGACAGACAATGGATATTTCCAGGCTCCTATTATGCCTAAGACCCCCTTCTATACCTCTTTGGGTGATTCTCTTGTAAAATCCCTTAGAACCTTGATGGTACCACATGTTGTTGCCCTGGTGATATTAATATGCATATAAGATCAGCCACAATGGAATGGTTCCAGGCTGATGCTTTCTTGAAATTCTCTGTGTTGATTGCTAGCATTGCATTTTGGCTAGCAGCTATTTTTCTTTACCCTGAAAATGCCCTCTGAGATAGTGAGCTTGGGCTTTTATTCTCCCCAACAGTGAAAATAGAAGAAGTGGTTGTCATGGTATTGGAGCATTCCAACTCTTCAGAACTCAATAGACTCCCTGCTGGGCCAGAACCATGATCTTACCAAAGTCCCCTTCACTCTCATCATTGAGTGTGAACCCTTAGAGGCTTCAACTGTTCTTTCTACTCTCCTACATGCAACACCAGCCAATGCATGCATGGAGGTTATTGTTACATATTCAGAGATGTGCTCAATGTCACTGTTTCCATATCAAACTCATCCGGAATTATCATGAATGGAAGGTCACTTCTTTCCCATGCATTTCATGGGCTTATATGTGAAGGTAAAGGACTGTATGGGTAGTAATATCACAACAAGCTAAGACAAACTGAAAAGTGGTGGGTAAGTAAAGTAATCATGGAGAACAAATACATGGCCATGGTTAGAACACCCAATGAGGAGTAAATGAGGCATGAAATCACCATCACTAACAAAGACACCACAATAAGCTAAAGAGAAGTGGAAAGGCACTAAGTAACACAACATGGCCATGGTTAGAACATGAAAGGAATCATAAATGACATACTCTTGGCTTCAGAAATGCCCCCTATATAATGTGATTTGGTTGAAATGCAATCAAGATATGTCCATTTGAGCAGAGTAATGCCATGAAAATAGCTTTTTCACTTTTGAATTTACAAGGTCATTTGGGTATTATTCATACTTGGTACAGCCTAATTTGCTCCAAGCACTGCCTGAACCCTTCTAGACATGGTTTCAATCTCCAAGCCTCCTTTTTAGTGATCCTTGATAGGATTCGGATCAGGCTACCTTATAATCATAAAATCCACCTTCTCAAGCTACTCCTTTACCTTTTTACAAGTAGACATGGGATCATTGTCTTGCTAAGAGATCATGTTAGGAGAATCTAGCCCATAATACTCTAGGAAATTCATCAGGTTATCCTTCAAAATATGAAGGAAAAGGTAACCATACATCCTACCATCACAGGGACAGAAATGGAACACAAAAAAAAAAAAAATAGGTGGATTCTCTACAAGATCCACTTTCACACTACCAAGTGGATGAAAAGGGAAGACATCAAGGTATCAATCATTCAACTCTTTGGTTCTGATGATAAAGAGTAACATAAAGAGGACATACATGAAGGAGTTAGATATCTATTGAGACATAATGGTGTACAACACAACTACACATGCTCAAGGGATATCAGCAAAGTTCACCAATGTCAAGAATATCATTTGGTTAACCATGCCTGCCAAGTTAATAATAGACTGACATTATGGTCTCTCCATGCTTGCCATCCAACAAATCTTCTCAACTTCTTTCCTATACCAAATTGTATCTTTTTGTAATGCCTAAGTTAGCAGTTTGGGATTGTTATTATATACTTACAAAATTAACTACATTATCTACTGGATCAAACCACTGACTGAAATGGGAATTATGGCAACCACCCAATGGTATCCTACTCACTCCAAGTGGAGTCATTCAGCATGCATAAACAATATATCATATTCAACTAATACCATGCATTGATTATCAGACAGAGACCCTTGTATACAATTTGTGTGCAGATTCAAAGCACACATCATTCCATCTTCATGGTTGATTTGGAGCTATCTGCTATGGAGTGGAAGGTGGGCTGTGGCTTAATCATTTATTGTGCAATTAGGCTATGGCAGCAAGGGAAATGCATAACAAGGGCTATGCTGTTTAGAGGACTGAACAAGGAAGACTCATGCATCCCAACAACATCAGAAGCACCACAAGGAAGCCACAATTGATACTTAGAATGAAAGTAAGCAAGTATATAATGACCTTGTACTGATCACATTGATGATATAAAAACTAAGACCTTTTTCTGTTTTTATAATGTTTTGTTGCTGATATGCATACACATCAGGATCTATACTAGTACATCTAATTTACACTTGGGATGGAGATTAGTCGATGAAGGATCATATAAATACTTGCTTTCTTCCCCCTGATGAGTGTAATAACAACATATGGTTCTGGATTTATATCATTAAATAATTTATCTCAGGGTAAATATTTTGCAGATTGGTTTGTGAACTTAATTCTGGAAGACTATTCCTAGGGGATGGTAAACAGTGAAGCATGTCCAGTGACAAGATCTGAACAGACTTGGATCCAGGGACCCATGGGTCATGCCATCAAGCTTCCAAGTTATGGAAATTCCATTGGTGACTATAAGCTGACCTGAGTACAATTATTTAATAGTGGTAGTCATTGGTTCCTGAACCTGAGGAACAGTCACTCTCACATGGCCCAAGCACTGAAAAATAACCAATTGAACCCTTTTTTTACACAATGTGATTACTGATTTCCCACATCAGTAGAATGATGCATGGGTATTTCTATATAATTGAGACTTTGAAAGCAAGCACTTACTCAAAACCAAGTGGTGCCAAAGGTCGTAATTCCCCTACCTGGGGTCACAATTCACTGGAAATATAGCCAGGAAAGGGAGGTAATTGGAAGGTCTTCCTCGTCTTCAGTTTTCCTTAGCTAACTTCCATTGATGAGTTCTGTACATGGTGATAGTCTTGGCAGACGAGTACCTAGCAGGTGATAGAACAAAGTATGGGTGTTCATCAGGGAGTAGGTAGATGCGCAGGGATGGAGAAGATCTAGGAGTAGAAGTTGATTGTTCCACTATAGAGAGCAACACAGGTAAGGCAAGCCTCTGGGAACTAGAATCTCATTCTGGGAATGGCAAAGAGGAGGGTGCTCTAAAAAGCCTGTGGCAGGAAAAAGTTGATTGGGGGAGTGTCCTCTACGTGAAAGTAGGGACAAGGGGAAAAGCTAGTTCTTTTGTAACACACAGCATAGTCTTGACGTGGCATGCTGTGATATGGGTTGAAGAAGTAGGACAAAGAGTGACAAGGGGGCGAGGAGCTCTGAAGGACTTAAGTCTATCTTCGAGACGATGCGAAGACTCAATGGGTCTCTTCTATCTAGGTACTGTAGAGGCTCACTAGACTCAAAGGTCACTAGAAACTGACACTGATATTGCATAGAACTAGCTTAGGGAAAATACATGCAAGAGATGCGAGACTATATATACAGTAGGCCCCAAGTACTGTAAGTTACCAGGAAGTGTAAGAAAGATGGTGATCATTGCAGCTTGAGGCACTGTCTATAAACCATGGGTAGCAATGCCTCAGAGTAGAGGCTTGCAGTAAACCTTTTTCTCATTTGTTTACTTTTCATTCTAAACCACAAAGCTCTTACTGATTGAGTGCATGAAGTACATCTCATCTTTACTTGTCCAGAAAGCTTCAACCCATGCTTACACTTACCCATGAGCAGAATACTCTCTTTGCATTGCACACTCAGGGAACAAATTCACTTGTCTCCACCCAAAGGTATGCTTCTGTTACCCATGGCTGTTTTAGAGTTGCTAATCAACTCAAGTCCACAACCTGTTCATTGGCCATTTTTTTCTATGAGCCTGAGTAACTCTACCTTTCAAGATCTGTTCTATGCATGGCAATGTTCATATCTTGATCCATGCTTTACCCCCAGTGGTCATGCATTGGGACAACACCCAACATTATACTGGATTCTGTACAAATACTTACTGACACAGACAATGACTATCTGAATTAGCTGGGCATCTGCCCTCTCCCTCATACCTGACTCTCCCATCATCCCTGATGAGAAACCCTCTGTTGTTACCACAACCCTGATCCAGAACCGACTGGTGTACAGGACAACATTAACATTGACTTGGCTCCAGAAGACAAAATGGTATCAGAAATAAAGGCCAGCCTTCCCAAGGACTTTTCTGGGGAGGCAGAGCACGCCAACAGATGGCTCCTATCGATGAATGCCTGCTTCACTATTAACGACAAGCTTTTTACTGAGACCACTAAGTCCCTTACTTTTCTCAACAAGATTAGTGGGGGCCGGGAAAAGACTTTTGCTGAAGGATGGCTGATGAAACTCACAAATCTGCATATCCAGGATGAGCTAAAGACCTTTACAATGATTAAAGAGGCATTCAAGACCGCTTTCTCCCCCTGCAACATAGCAGCTAAGGCCAGGATAGACCTCTCAAAGCTGAAATAAATTGCTGGCAAAGACATAGAAGGATCATGGAGTGATGGGTTCACAATGTACACTTCACAATTTCAACTTCTCGCCAAAAAGTCTGGTATCACCAACCCTCATGCCCTTGTTGAGTGGTTTATCCATGGCCTCAGCCCCCACCTTGCCATGATGATCCTGTTGTGCAAGAAGACTCCAGGAACCTACCAGGAATGGATTAAGAAAGCTGGCCAGTTCTCCCAGCAACTTTGGAGAATTGGAGAACTTAGGAAAGGAGTTGCTCATGTCCCCGCTCCTCACTCTCAAACCTCACATAAGGACCCATATGTGATGGATGTAGATGCTGTATGTCTATTGCCGACTCAGCGTGCTGAGTACATGTGGAAGAATCAATGCTTCACTTGCCATAAGGTTGGCTGTAGGTTGTCCAACCACTACGGATCTGGAACCAACCAGACACCATGGTCCCACTAGAACACATCCTCTGGATGCTCTGGACATCCAACATACAAGACCCCACAACAAAGGGCACGAACCACCACCACCATGGAGGAGAATAATGAACTTTCCGCCTACCTAGAAGGAATGGGTAGAACTGAGAAAGGCGCTGCAATTAAGATACTCAAGACTGCTTTCAGGGATGGCAGTACCTCTGTGGAGAAAGAGGAGGGCTACCAAGCCATGGCTGAGGTAAGAACAGCCACTTACCAAGAGTGCCAAAAGGAAGCGATCAGGGCAGCACCATGAGCCAGGGCTGTATGATCTGGACCATGGAACAATAGGTTTTCCGCCCTAGCGCCAGCGGACCTCTGGAGGGCCACCTTGGAGGAAGACCAGGGGAATTATCCTGGCATGTATGCAAATGGTGATAATGTCCAAACAATGCTCGATGCAGACACAGCTACTCCCACCAGTCAAGGGATGGGGCTTGGACCGCAACCTTCTTCACAAAAGACCACCATGAGAAACACAGTCAAACATGGAATAAAGGTGGTAAGAGCGGTGAGTGAAGAGGAAGGCACTTGGACCTGACTGAGGCAGAGTAGAACCCGACCCACCAACCACATACTGCAACCCACAGGTTTCTGTGAAGAGACATGGCCTGTATGCTCAGACCTGACCAAGGTCAGAACACCTGGAACCGACCAGGGTTTTTAAAGGGCAGGAATGGGTTGATGTTGTTGCCTGCCAATACTAGTTTTTCTTATAGATGTTCTCCAGTATTTGTGTCAGGGGTTTCTTCACAATCCATATCTATTCCCGTTACTCTCTACCCCCCTGACCGCACTGCATTCAAAAGCATCGACACAAAAGCCCTCATTGATTCAGGGGCAACCAGTTGCTTCATTGACTATGCTATGGTAGTGGGGGTGAGCAACATTGATGGTATGCCAAATCAAAATGGCCTGATATGAAAATAGGCATTGGTGCTAATTCAGCTCAGAGAAACCACTGAACTCTGAGACTTCCTTGTTATTGACTGTGGAAAGGACAACATCATTCTTGGGCTCCCTTGGCTCTGTGACCATAACCCGGAGATCAACTGGAGTACAGGAACTGTTTGTATCCCCAATAAAGAACTGACCATACAGGAATGCACGAGGAAATGTGGAGACGAAGCGGCTGCGGCCCATACTATCAATGTCTTTGATAGGAAATGCCAGGTGTCCAAACTCTGGCGATAAAGAGCTCTGTGGTGGAAGCATAACGTCGATCTGGCACTCACAGCAAGAACCAATGAGGTTCACCTGAAGGTACCTGATGTGGACCCGACCATGCAGCGGGAGGAAGTACCAGCACTCATAGACTGTGAGGAGGATGAGGAAGATGAGCCCACTGGACCCTCCGTTAGGAAAACAACAATATCAACTTCTCTCACCCAAGACATGAAGAAGACCAAGGTGAAAGTCCCACAGGACTTCCAGAATTTTCAGGATGTCTTCCAAAAGAGAGATGATGGTCCTCTTCTGCTCTATCAGTCATTCAATCACAGCATAGATCTAGATGACTCATTCCAACCAAGGGTTGCCAAGGCCTACCCGCTCAACCCCAAGGAGTGAGAGGCATGTAAAGATTTCATAGATGAACACTTGAAAGCTGGACATATACAGCCATTTAACTCTCCCCAGGCATCTCTATTCTTCTTTGTTTCAAAGAAAGACAGCAATTTTCCCCCCTGCCAAGATTATTGCTTCCTTAATGAGCATACCATCAAGCACGCATACCCTCTCCCCCTCATTGGAGACTTGATGATGAGCTCAAAGGATCCCATTATTTCATGAAGATGGATATCCAGTGGGGCTATAACAATGTCCATATCAAGACCAAAGATGCCTGGAAGGCAGCGTTCATCACACCCTTCAGCCTCTTCAAGCCTCTTGTCATGTTTTTTGGCCGTTGCAACAGTCCTGCAACTTTTTAGTCATTCATGGACTTCATTTTCAAGGATATGATAGTGGAAGGATGGTTGATATGTTGATCCACTCTAAGGATCTCAAGGAACATCACGAATGAATGAGGTGAGTATTAGAGCAGTTACAAGAAAACCGGCTTGGCCTCAAATTAGAGAAATGTACATTTGACGCATCCGAGGTCAAGTTCCTCAGGATGGTTGTTTGCGAGGGTATCATCAAGATGGACCCTAACAAGCTCTCAGCAATCAAGTCATGGAAACCTCCCACTTTGGTTTGTGTAGTCCACTCATTTATAGGGTTCTGTAACTTCTATCACAAGTTCATACCAAGCTTCTCCAAA
>JBBPJP010000797.1:0-14494 GCA_038088775.1 Boletus barrowsii | reverse complement strand
CTCGATGACCGCGAAGGTGACGAAGAAGACGTGGGTGGCGCTTTCCTTGGCGAAGCCGTCCAGCACGTCAAAGTGACGAGTCGTGTATGTTGCTTTCGTCCACGAGAAATGCAAGTTGTCTGACAATGCCGACTTCCAGGTGAGATTACGGACCGTGGATAACTATCAAGGAGAGGAAGGAAAGGTATGCAACCATTGAGCACACTTGAATGTGATGGTTGATGGGCTAACGATAACGAAGATCGTCATCCTTTCTTTGGTTCGAAACGCTGGGGGCGATGATGATGATCTGGAAAAGCAGATGATATCCCAGCACACTCGGGTTAACATCGGTTTCCTCAAGGTACGTATGAATGTGTATTCCGACGTTAGCTGACCGAGTCATCTTGCTTAAGTCGGAGAACCGTACCAACGGTAGGGCATTTCATGCTTTCGAGTGCTACTCGCTCGCTCACTTCTTCTCAGTGGCCTTGTCCCGAGCTCGCGAAGGTCTTTACATCTTTGGAAACGCGGAGAACTTGTCGGCTAAGAGCAGAATGTGGCGCACCATCATTGAGGAATTAGACGCTCAGGATGCATTGGGCCCTGCGTTACCCGTGGCTTGTCATAGACATCCCGACACGGTTGAATATGTGTCATTCCCCGGGCAGCTTTCCCGTATTGCGCCAGATGGTAGGTGTCATCACACTCTTTTGCTCATGGTATCATGATTAACGATGGTCACAGGCGGCTGCATGGAGCAGTGTGACACCCTACTGAAGTGTGGTCATCTGTGTCCGTTCAAGGTACGAATGTTCCGCTGGTACATGTCACAACTTTGATTGGTATCGGAATTAGTGCCACTGTGACGATCCGAACCACGTCGCCGTGATTTGTACTCAATTATGCCGGCGGCTATGTCACCGAGACCACCCGTGCAAAAAGGAATGCCACACACCGTGCGGCGATTGTCTATTCCCAGTTCCGAATGTTGAATTACCATGCGGACATGTCAAGGCTTCGGTTCCATGGTACGTGCCATGAGACACTTTGTGTTCCCTTCGATTGACAACCCAACTTTAGCTACCAACTCGACATGCTCGAAAGCGTTCGTTGCAACGAAGAGGTGGAGAAGCAGCTGTCAGACTGTGAACATCGGACCAAGATGCCTTGTTCTCAAGACCCGGAAGACTATCGATGCGCGGCTCGGTGCGCGGAGTTGATGATGTGTTGTGGCAAGAGCTGCAATGCGACATGCGATGCTTGTCAGTCGATCAATGACACGCTGACGGTGGGAGGTGCCACCGAGAGGACGAAGCATGTTGCGCATGCGTGCCAAAAGTATCTCTATTGCGAGCATCTTTGTCAGGAGCCATGCTCGGAGGAACACGAGCACTCGACACGCTGCATTCTGAAATGTAGGCAGGTCTGCGCTCACGCGCAATGCAAACGACCGTGTTCTGAGCCGTGTGCGCCGTGCAAGCAACCATGCACATGGTGAGCACGCTGCCTTACCTTATCGTCGTCGTTTTATAACGGATGATTGCAGGGTGTGCCCCCACTATACATGTCCTGTTCCCTGTGGTTCTGTGAGTGAGAATGATTATACCCTCTTCTAGCCTGACCTGTCCATCGGTAGGTCTGTGCGCGGCTCCCCTGTGACCGACGTTGTGAGAAGGTTTTGCGATGTGGTCATCAATGCCCCTCAGGTGAGATACCCAAACGTTCCGTTGAGTTCTGTAGCTCATTTTCCGTCAGTGTGTGGGGAGGACTGTTCCGTTCAAGTCTGCCCAGAGTGTGCTTCCGAAGACCAAAGGGCCCAAATTGCCGACTTCATCATGCAACGTTCATTAGCAGAGGTCGACCCCGACCAGGAAACCCTGGACGAGATGGTGATCACCATCCCATCTTGTCGTCACACTTTTACAGTCGAGACGCTCGACGGCCACTGTGGCATGTCCGAGTTTTATAGTTGTGGAGAGAACGGGAAATGGTTGGGTCTGTTATCTCCAACTGGATACAGACGACCACCTACGTGCCCGACCTGTCGTTCAGAGATCACGGCTCCCCGCTACGGTCGTGCCTTCAAGCGGGCGAACTTGGACATCCTGGAACGTAACGTCGCCGCTCAGATGTCGTTATCTCTCGGAACCGTACAAAGGTCCCTCGAGTCTGTGTCTATCAACTCAAAGAAGGATCGGCTGTTGAACGCCGCTGCAACCATTGACCTCAAATTCAAGGACAAGACCGAAGAGAAGAAGCGAACGTCTCAGAATAAAGCACGAACCAAGGCTTTGATTTCGACAAGGGTGGCACCTATTTCAGACCGGGAAATTAATCCTGCAAACCCCAAGCTACATGGTATTGATCGTTCCGTGTTGGATGCCTGGCGCAAAGCGATGCACGAGCTTCTGGTTGCGTACGGACAGGCCGTACAAGTGGCCGAGACGCGCTCAGCGCATACGGAGGCGTGGGAAGCTGCGTTGTCGTGCCTGCATGAGGGCGAGGTCGGCGCGTCTCTCCGTGATCTTGCTACATCTCCCAGAGACCCCATGACCCATGCGATGCGTGTTGCCAAGATAAAGATTGGACAACCACGTCCTCTCGCAGACCGGAGGTTCTTGGTAGAAGCGATCTGGCTAACCCTTCACATCCGGCTCATCCTGGCCGACATGACGACGGCATGGATCGAGGCGATCTGTAAACGCACCGGCGATCGCGTCAACACCCCCCAACAATTGGAATGGGCCACATTCGTCGGATTTCTGTTCAAGAGCTGTTTACGAGATGCTGACGTTGCCTTCGACGTCGCAAAAGACTCCGAATCCCACCGTCAGATCTCGAAGACAGCTCTGTATCAAATGCGGGTTCCGCTGGAGGAATTTCGATTTGATATGATGATGTGTAAAATCACAGGTCAATTCAAAGCAAAGGACGTCAGAGATGGGTTGGCAGAACGAGCGTCGAGTCTTCGCGAGGAGGCGGGTACGCGGATGAAGAAGACAATTCGGGACCACCGGGCCAAGAAGCCTGGCACTGAAGAGATGGAGTGGTTGCGGACGAATTTCTCGAGTGTCGCGCAGGACATCGTGGATGAGTGGGCAAAGATTGAGCGCTCGGTTCGCATGGACACGTTCTACGAGGCTGTGTCACTCCAAGAGCGCATGGCTATTGTCAGTGCATTCCGCGGGGAATTCTGTAAGTAAAGGCTTTCTCGGTCTCAAACAGACTCACGATAAACCTATTGGTCAGACCATGCGGGTCACTTTTACAACTGTCCGAACGGTCACACATTCGTGATTACCGAGGTGCGTGAATGGCAGACGAGATTGTTGATTGGGGACTGACCTGGATGTATAGTGCGGCGGTGCGATGGAGGTCTCGAATTGCCCAGAGTGTGGTGCAACCATCGGAGGATCCGGCCATCGGTTGGATCCAACCAACACGCGCAACGAAGAGTTCGAAGCATTGGCAAGGCAGGCTGGGGTTCAAGATACACCATGGAGAAGACCATGGTGAAGTGATAGTGTGTGATTTTGCGTTGCGCTTACCCTGTGGTCGTTTTTTTCTCTTCGCGACAAGATGTTATGGGTCCACTCGAAAAGAGTGTTTTGGAAATGTACGAATACGGGGGATTGAAAGTCGTTGATTAGAGTACACTGTGCAGCGGAAATACATCGAGTACTACGATGACGATTTCCGACACCAATATATGCTCTTCGACATTATATGCATCCATCTACACTTCGTTTATCTGCATCCGGGGCTCGATGATAGCCTTTTCGCTTCCTGCTATCCGGAGAATAAAGTTTGATCGCTTCCTTGTCAGGGATGGAATAAATAGTAAGTCGGTCATGGTGTTCTAACCAATGTCATGACGCTATGGCGGCTGGACCTTGACCTCATCTGACAAACCCCTCAAACGGATGCCCATGCAACTCCACCAACTTATCTCGAAGGGCCTCTGCAGCTGCCCACATCCGTTCCACCTTGGGATCCATAGCGCACCATTGTTGCTGCTCCAAAAAGACAGGACGAAATCGATGTCGGATAGCTGGTCGAGCGGGCGATGCTTGTCCTTGCGAACGGGACGGTGATGACTGTGAGTCAGCTTGCACCGGCATAACTGCGGCTTCTGCCACCTTGGTATGACGTGGACGACGGGGGGTGGATGGTCCAGCGCCAGGTGACTCGCTCTCCTGGACAATCGGCAACTTGGTGGGACTGCCTTTGAGCACGGCATGGAATGCAGCCGTAGCAGCTGCCGAGGAACGTTTGGCGAGGGAGGTGCTAGTTCCCGGCTTGGTGGGCGACGCATAGTCGACTCGGCGTTTCTTGGTTGGCGTTGCCGGAAAGGAAGCACTGTCATCGGCACGTTTTTTCGAGGGTGACATTGCTGATTTCGACGACTTGTTTGAGATTGCTCGAGGTTTCGTAGGGCGTTTCAACGGAGACTTGAGATGAGACTTTATCTGATCTGCAATGACGTCGCATTGTGTATCGAGTATGGCCACGACGGCTTTGAACGCCATTGGTTGTATCGAATAGGCTTGACAGAGGGATCGTTCCTGTACGGAGGGTTCCTGTACGTCGTCGCTGAAACTGCGCTCTCGCGTATCCAATAAAGGACCTTACCTCTATCAACTGGCATACCCAGTAAAAGACGGCGCACAACACCACGTTCGCGCCGTACCTTTCCTTCAGGATGTCGACTTGTGGGAGCGCAGCCTCGGTATCCTCCATGCAGGCCACCGCATGCTCTCTCAAGTGGACACGATACGCGTCGACAAGCGTCTCATACGTGGTATCTGCGGTGGCGTTCCCTTCTTCGGAGCTAAGGGCGGCGCGAACTGTTTTGAGTATGTCGGAAAACTCGACTTTCGATACACACGCTGCAGACATTGCAGACTGGAGTGAGACTTCACCCGTGTTCAACCTGTGGTGATTTTCGTTTGAGAAGATGCCCAACGACAAGGGAAAACGCGTACTGTTCGGATGCCAGGTACGCGCAGACGGCAGGGATCGCGATGGGGTTTTTGACGACGAAACCAGAGCCAGGACGCGTCTTTGCATTTGCGAGGCGCAGAATAGACTGGGCTTTGTCGAACGTGTCTGAGCTGGAACATAACCTGTTCAGTTGGTCGCGTTGGAGGGCTGCCATGATGGTCCACTTGACCGATTACCTCGTGTGGCAGTGCACCTCATGTCGGGACAGAACTACAAAATCTCTGACATATTCAGAGGATGCGCCAATCCAGCAACCAATAGCTTCATTAAACTACTATCCTGTTAAATAATGTCCCAAATACTACTCGGCTACAAAACATCGAGCGTGCGTACATTGTCCAGAAGATCAGCCAACGAGACGCTCTCCCGAAACTGTACCGTAATCAAACTATCCGCCGCAACCCGCCTATAGTCCATCGCCCGTCGACCCGTCGATGCCAGCGTCACTAACAGTGCACCAAATGGCTGTCGAAGACGCGCGACGAGCCGTCGTGCCTGCGTTTCTCTGTCCATGGGTGCCATATGAACGGGAACAGGGTGTGACGGAAATTCAGGTTCAGCGGCGAACGACGACGCATCGTCGTCGATGTCCTCATCATCGATCTCTTCACCGTCTATGAGTGGGGAGGGGGGCGGCGCAACGTCATCCTCGATGAATGCACTGCTGTGCATATGCCCGCGGTCTAGGATGGTCTCCAACCACGGGTGGATCAGATACAATGGTTTCATCCGAGACAGATCTTGTCTCGTCTTGATTTCCACCATACCAAAGGCGACAGTTTCCACACGATAAACACGGCCTGAACGAGATCTGTAAGGTGTAAGAGGTGGGAGTTGGAAAGCGATACAAGGAAGCTTCATCCGACTCGCTGCAAACCAAGGCGGGGGAAGCTCGTCGAGACGGTCATACAACTTCAGCGCCACATCGAGGTCGAATGAAGAGGTGGAAGACGCAGTAAGAAATTTCTCCATCCCAGCGTCCGAAATCAGTGGGGGGAGGTGTGATGTTGCTTGTTCGTTGAATACAGTGATGTAGGCAGGCAGACAACTGTTGAAGCTGCCAGACTCCCCAGTCCAACCAAGGATGCTCACATCTCCAGATCCGGCGAGAACATGCGCTAATAGACGTCCGAGCGAACCCTCCCCTTCACCGTATATCGTGGGTAATCCGGCAACAGAGAAAATACCCAGCAGTGAGTATGCAGCATCCTCCACCAGCGTCGTATGCCGGGTGGAGGCGAGACGCAATTTCTCCCGGATGCTCATTAAGCCTGGACGGAGCACCATCAATTGCTCTGCGGATACCCCAGTAGCTTCCTCCATCTCCGAAATGATTTCCGGCGATTCCTTATGGTTTGCTATCTCCAAGTTGAGGTAGAGTGTCCAATCTTCCGTGTAGAAGTGGACGACCTTGGCTGCGACATATTCCTGAAGCGTCCATGCACGAGTATTCCAGATGCTCCTCACGAGAGCGCCACGCGACGACGACGACTGAACACCGCGGAGATAGACGATCGTCAGGACCGAGCCCTGGTACCACCTGAACATCGCCACCAGGGCTTCTTGGAGGACGAAGTGATCTGATTTATCGATACAACATGTATCGCTCCATGCCCAAATAAATCCGGCATCCCGAACGATTCCGCAGAACGTTTGTAGTTTGTCGTGAGTCGATGATTTCTCTAGATCGTATACCGCTATGTGTACCACCTGGTGGTAGAGCGGTTCGTTCTCTTCCCATTTGTGTGATAGCATGACGTATCGGAAGTATTGTCGCACTTCACGCTTGATGCGAACATAGTCGATGCGTGTGGTCATGGACGATACAAGCTCCTTAAAGATTGGTTGAGACTCGAATGCGGACGCCTGCTCAGCTCTATCGTGGAGACGACCGGTGGTCGTGTCGATGAGCACGCGTGGCAGATGACGGATGGTCTTTTGGACAATTTTACGAATCGTTGCTTGTACGGTCGACGGGCTGATGTACTGGTCACCATACTCTGTCGAACAACATGAAAAATTCATCTTTAGTAACGAGGATACCACTCACGACGAATATGTGGATCAGGCGACTCTGCTATCTTCGACTGCATCAAGTTGAGCACAGCTGCCGCACTGTCGTAGTCTCCTGCCTTCAGTAGGGCCGCATACTTTATCTTGTAGCCAGATGGCGATAACGGATCAAGAGCAATCAACTGATAACGGAACATCAACAAGACGGATAAGGGAGGTAAAAATGATGTACCAGGTCCGCGTCGTCTATGGCCTCTTTCCATGAGCCAATTTCTACAAATGCCTTGCTTCGTTTGATAAGAATGTCTTGTGGGGTGGGGGGTTTGAGGGACAACGCGGTCGTGAAATGGATGATGGCTTCCTCGTGTCGCTGTGCATCCACTGCTACATCTCCGAGATACTCCAACTTCTCGAGGGAACGCTTTCTAAAGTCTAGCAGAAACGGTACGTAAGCGACGACATGTACGGAGTGCGCAACCACTCACCAGCCACCCATTCCAGATGTTCACCCTCCAAACTCGTTTCCTCTTCCAATCCATTCGTCATTTGGTGAAAATGTTCGATGGCATCTTTGGTGCGACCCGCCGCATACAGGGCCTCACACAGACGCTGTTGAATCGTGATGTTCAGGTAATCGAATTTCCATCCAAATATCTGTCAGGGAGGGCGAGCGATTTCGATACGTTGTAAGACATTCGCTAGGAAGCTTACCAGCGTGACCACCATGAGTGATTGACTCTTGTGGTGTCGCATCTGTGCCCGTGCACGTTCAAACGACGTTATCGCGCCCTCGTAGTCACTGCACCCGATGTACGAGTCTCCAAGCAGAAGATGCATATATGCCTGTCGGAAGCGTTAGCAATGATAATAGCTGGGTGGTCGCGCATTATAGTCTTGCCTGAACTACGTAGCAGATCGCGTTGTAATGCACCGTAGCGATGAGATCGTCCAGGCGCGCTATCGCATCCTCCCGCTCTCCCGCCATAAATACGATGATACCCTGAGGGATATAAGCAACTGAAAGGAACTGAGATCGAACATACAGACTTTGATCAAAAGAAGAAAGGTCACGTGGGACGAATGGAAGCGCTCGAAAGCAATGTCACAGGCCCGATAGCCCTTGTCCTTTTCTCCCTTACCGACATGCGCTACACTCTTTGCAATGTAGCCCATGACGGATGGCTGAACGTCGATGGCCTTGGTATAAATTGGCGTCAGAATCAGATAGGTAAGTAGATCGAAAATAAAGTGCACCATTTCGGCATCGGCAAGCGCTGTGTCCCAGTGTTGCAAACGAGCTCGAACGAGAGCCCGGCTAGCGAGTACATGATGGTTTGGATTCCGAGACTTGTCGATTGTTGCGGTCAACAATGCCTCCACATCTGCGAGCTGATCGTTTTTCCACGAGTCGAGTGCAGCGTCGTCGATCCGGATGTCTGGTTCCTTCAGAGTGGGGTGTAGACGAGACAAGGACGGTGTCGAATCCTACACAGAACGACGACCAAAGCGGGAAAAAAAAGCTGTTCATATGCGCACTCATCCACCGAAAAACGACACTTACAGTGATACGAGAGAGAACTTTGACGCTGATGTTGAAGTGATCCCCACCAACTGCTAAGAATCTGTCATCTGGAGGAAACGCGATTGACTGTATGTCTTGGGGGTCTTGAATGACAGCAAGCTGCGAACGTGTCGACATATGCCAAAACGTGATGGCATGGTTCGTGGAGTGTGCGATGACGTTCCCATCGTCTAATAGAGCAATGCAGGAATTCTTGTTGCTACGGGAAACTGGCCATTTTGACACCGATGACCCGGTCGATGCCACAAATTCGTTGATTTGATCGTCGGATACGACAAAGAGGTGGTCGTTGTACCAGAGAAGACCGGTGTTGTGCAACGGGGTGACGTCTACCTTGATGTCCACGAGCAAGCGGCCATCGTTGCTGTCCCAAACTCGAACGGATTTCCCGGTGGCTGTCACGATGCGATCGCCCTGCGGTGAATACTTGGCTGCTCTCAAGGCATCGTTGTTGCGGAGCGTCAGTACTTGGTCGCCCGTCGCGACGTCCCAAACCGTGGCTTTGGTGTTGTCCGACGCAGAGACGAGCCGAGTCGCGTCCGGCGAAAAATCGACCCCGTTGTTCCCGTAGTAGTCGTCCACCGTGTGCGCAAATACTTTCTCAGACGTCGTCGCATCCCAAGCAAACACCCAGCCCCAAGCTGTTCCCGCTGCGATCCATTTGCCATCGTTCGACACTGTAACAGAGAGACACAGCGCAGACGACGTTTCCAGTATCGTTGTCGTCTGCCAGTGGCCATCTTCTACTTTCCACACCCGAATAGTGTCCTTGTGGCCGCTCACGAGGTACGTTCCATCTGGCGAAAATGTAACCACACGTGTTTCGCTACCGCCGTCGATTTCGACGAGCGGGGAATACTCTTGTCCAACGGTCAGCAGATACTACCTCTACAGCCCCAATCGTCAGCACGCACCAATCACTGTCGACGGTGTGGACATTGGCGACTGGTAAAAGTGAAGGTAACGGAGAAGATGTGGTTCATGTTATCTCTTGCTGATATGGATCAGTTCACACACTCAATCTTTCGGTGCCTAGATTGAATGACACTCAGAATACAGATGCGGTACGTTTTCAGTGAATGCATCAGTTAGACCATTCAATTGCTGGTCTAGCTGGGTTGGTCGGCCAGGAACCACGTACTTACAGTTACAAAACGTCGAGTATACGTACATTGTCCAAAATTTCAGCCAGCGAGACGTCCTCCTGAAATCGCACAGTGATCAAGCTATCAGACGCGACGCGCCTGTAATCCATCGTACTTTCGCCTGTCGACACTAGGGTAAGCAATAGTGCCCCAAACGGCTGTTTAAGACGGGGAACGAGCTGTCGTGTTCGCGTCTTTCTGTCCGTTGGAACCGTATGCACGGGGGTGGGTAGTGATGTCGATTCAGGAAGTAACGAGGCTTCGTCTATCTTCCGTGATGGCAGTAGCGTCATCCTGAATGGGTACGCACTTTTCACGTCTCCTCGCTCTAGGAGAGCACCTAAACAAGGGTGAACAAGATACAGAACATTCATTTGAGATAGGTTGTCTCTCGTCTTGACCTCAACCATCCCAAAGGTGAGGGTGTCCGCGCGGTGAGTACGGTCTGAGCGGGTGCGGTAAGGTGAAAAAGGTGGGGTTCGGAAAGCGATGCATGGAAGTTTCATCCGACCTGCTGCACACCAAGGCCCAGGAAGCCCTCTGAGGCGGTCGTACAGCCTCAGCGCCACATCGAAGTCAAATGAAGAAGAGCGTGGTACGGTGACGATTCTTTCCATCGTCGAATGCCTGATTGGCTGGCGCGGGGGGTGAAATGCTACTGGTCCATTGGATGAGGCAGGCAGGTAACTTCTCTTATAGCCTTCCACTGGTACATCTCTGAGATGCCCCGACCTTGCGGAGAAACGTTGTTTGAAGTCTGACGAGAAATGTTACGTGGGCGACGACTCGTACACAGGAGGCGTAACCACCCACCATGAGCCCATTGCAGATTCTCACCACGCAGGTTTGTTACCCCTCCCAGTCCACCCTTCGTTTCGCGGAATCACTCAACTGCATCTCTTGTGCGACCTGCTCCATACAGGGCTTCGCACAGATGATGTTGAATCACGATGTTGATATCATCAAATTCCCATCCACTATCGCACCCTCGTCGTCGCTGCACTGCAGTTGTGAGAGCCCAAGGCGAGTATACATATAGGCCCTTTGAGAGCGTCAATCGTGATATTCGCCTTGTGCCAGAGTGTCATACCTGAACCACATAGCACATCGAGTCGAGAGGCACCGCAGCGATAAGGTCATCCATACGCAAGATCGCATTGCGGTGTTCTCCTGCCATGAATAGGATGATTGCCTAGGGTGCAGTGAGCAGTTTCTGGAAACAAGGTTCGAAGGGTATAGAACCTTGATCAGAAGGAGAAAGCTAACATGGGATGAATGGAAGTACTCGAATGCGATGTCGCAGGCCGCATAGCATTCAAGTTTGTACCTTTCTCCCTTGCCGACAAGTGCAATACTTTTTGCAACGTAGCCAATGACGGATGGTAGAATATTGATGGACTTGATGTACATCGGCGTCAGTACCAACGAATGCGAGAACAGAACAAAAAAAAACCATTTCAGCATCCAGAAGAGCTGCGTCCCACTGCCGCAGTTGTGCTCGCACGAGAGCCCGACTCGCGAGTAAGTTGTGGTTTGGATTTGTGCTCCGGCTCAACAACGCCTCCGCGTTTACGAAATGACCATTTTTCCATGAGTCGAGTGCAGCACCATCGATCTGGATGTCAGGTTCCTGGAAAGTGGTGTAAGCGAGACAATAGTTGTACAAACAGACGATACTTACATTGATACGAGAGAGTCGCTTGATGGTAATCTTCCCATCCCGTCCACCGACTGCGAGGAACTGGTCGTCAGGAGAGATCGCGACGAAAAACAAGCTCGGAGAAGGGTGATTGATGAGAGCGAGTTGAGTGTGTGTTGACATGTGCCAAAACATGATAGCACGCGATGTAGAGTACGCGATAAGTTCCCCGTGCTGCAGCAGGGCAACGCACGAGTAGCCAACAGAACTAGGGACTGGCCATTCCGAGAGTTCTGACCCAGACGAAGCATCGAGCTGCTTGATTCTATCGTGGGATACGACAAAGAGGTTGTCGTTGAACCAGAGGAGACCATTGTTGAATTCTGGGACTACTTGTACTTTGATCTCCCTGAACAAGCGACCGTCCTTGCTGTCCCATATCCGAATGTAGTCATGGGTAGCTGTTGCGACTCGATCTCCTTGTGGCGAGTACTTTGTTGCTATCACCTGATGGTCGTGGCAGAGTGTTTGTACGTCGAGCTGTTCATAGTCTGTTGCGATGTCCAAAATGGTAGCGGTACAAGAGTTGAACGAGGCGACGACGAAGCTAGCCGAGCTGGGTGAGAAATCGATTCCAGTGACGACACCTGAATCCGTGTGCGCGAAGGCGGTTCGTATGTCCCTGCGTCCCACACACCAACGCCAGATGTTGTCCCCGCTCCGATCCATTTGCCATCCTTTGACACGGCGAGACAGTGCACAGTCGTCCCCATAGCCAGTGTTGCCATTTGCTTGCCGTCTTTCACTCGCCACACTTGAACCATCTCCTCGTCACCGCTCACGAGATACTCGCCGTTTGCCGTGAATGTAACCGCCCATATGATGTCGTGGCTAGCGTTGATTTCGACGGGCGGAGATCGCTCTTGTTCGACGGTCAGCATCAATGTCATCCTGTCCCACTACTTACGCACCAGTCATTGACAGCGACGGGTTTGTCAGGGACACTACGTAGCAGAGCAAGATGGAAGTTGTGGTCGGCATGCTTCTTGCGCCTCATCGATATAGATAAGTGTGCACGGTCCATCACTGCCTCGTGTTTTGGGCGCTCGTCTGTATTTCTACCAACTTGCAATCGTTTATTCAATCTTACTGGCAGGACCCAAAACTGTTTTATTTCATGGCCAACATCAATTCTCAACAGACTGTCTCGACCTCGACAGTTGGGCCAACTTCAGCTGTGCCTTTCGAGCTTGATATGCCGTCTCCACCATTGCCTTAAATTCCAACTCCTCCTGCCTCTTAGCGAACTGTCGCATCTTCTCTTCCCTCTCTTCCCCATTCATGGCGTTAAGCTGCCTCACCTGCATGATACCTCTGTGAGCCACGAGACGACTGAAAGAGCACGCAACTCACCAGATTCTCAGATGCAACCTTCTCTAAGGGGTATTGATTGAAGGTCGACGCCAGCCATGCGTCTACTGATCTCTGCAAGGTGATTTCAATCTCCGTTGCTGCTGGACCCTTTTCGGGCGTCATCCGCCGAAATGCCCTGCGCATGACCATGGGAGAGAGCATACTCAATGTCGCCCTCGAAAACCATTTCGAATAGGTCTCACATGCGGTGTCCAGGCCTATCGACACCGCACGAAGACCGTGCGCGCTGACGAATTGAAGTACGGTTGCGAGTTCACACAGCGAGAGCCTGCGGTCCGGGCACCCAGAGAACTTGACCATGCGGTCAACTTTGACATTCTCGTGATGGATGAGGGCGGACGGGGAACCCTCGAGGATGACGCACGCATGATCGTACAACGTATCCCCATCCCAGGAAGGGGTCACCTCTTGGAGCAGGGATGCTGCGTCTGCAGTGATAGGAATGACAGAGTGCGGTGCGCGTTGACCCTCTTTGAGCACACGCTCAACAAAGATGACTTCTTCGGGATGGTCGCCAGAGGGCGCAACGGTAACACGAAGAAATGTATGATGATGCCCTTTTTCGACTGTGGGAGGGCACCCGCCGTGTCCCGGAGTCATCGTGTGGGCAGAACATGACTCAATCATTTCAACGAACCTGTCGGCCTTGTCGACCAACTCGCTCGGCCAGACGTCAAGCGAGGATGAATGGTAAAGTACTTGAGCCTCTGGATGATGGTGGTGAACGACCTTTGAGAAATAGTGAGGCAGGCCGTGATTGAGAAGATGCATGGTGGAGGGTCAGAGGGCGAGCTAGTAGAAGGAGGGTTTGGTCAAAGACGGAGGTGAAGCCTGGCGACAGTCGAGGAATTTATAGGTTTCTGAGAGTGGCCCCTATGCTGGAATGAATAGATCCGGACACCGCCACACGGATCGGTGGTGTACCCAATGACGTCACTGGTGATACCTCCGGGCGGAACCATTTTGGCGTCATCGGCTGTCTATACACCATCTGCTCTAGAAGCTTGCCGCGAAAAGAAACACTGAGACGTTCTGGAGGAACAACGCCGGCTCTATGCCAAGTTATGCACAAGTGCTATGGGCATATACTGTATATGGTGTAATGAAACTGAGCGCGGGATCAGAGTCTTGGGACACTGTCATATGTCGACTCGCACCAGATGGAGGCAATGATTGACCAGTGACATTATGGGATGCTGTTGAGTGTTGCAACATACCGAGCTAGGGCCAGTGTCCGTTCTGGTTTTCTGACATCAACGCCGGAGCAAAGAGACCATCGTCAAAGTGCCTTGCGTTGAAGAGCGAGCCCCCTCTGGCTTGACTCGGAGGAGCAAACTTGCATCCAAGACACCAAGTACCCAGTTACAACACATCGAGTGTGCGTACATTGTCTAGAATATCAGCCAAGGAGATGCTCTCCTGAAATCGTACACTAATCAAGCTATCCGCCGCGACCCGCTTGTAATCCACCGCACGTCGACCCGTCGAAGCCAGCGTCACCAGTAGCGCACCAAATGGTTGTCCAAGACGCGCAACGAGCCGTCGTGCTCGCGTCTCCCTGTCCATTGGGACGGCATGAATGGGTGTAGGGTGTGACAGCAATTCGAGTTCAGCAATGGACGAGGCATCGTCGCCGTCAGAAATCGCCTCGTCGTCTGTGTTCGGCGATGGGGGTGGCAAAACGTCGTCCTCTAT
>JBBPJP010000796.1:0-14495 GCA_038088775.1 Boletus barrowsii | reverse complement strand
GTGACCTTCGAGTCTAGTGAGCCTCTTCAGGTACCTAGATAGAAGAGACCCGCCGAGTCTTCGCATCGTCTCGAAGATAGGCCTCAGACCTCAGAGATCCTTCGTCACTCTTCACTCTTTCGTCCTACGTTCTTCGACCCGTATCGCAGCACGCTCCGTCACCGCTACGCTGTGCGTTACACAACCTGGCCTTGTCCGTCACCATAGTCCGACCTTCATCCTGGCCTAGGTGCGTCACATCCACAACAATGCTCATCAAGCTCTGGTTCTGAGCGTGCTTGGCATGTCCGTTGCCAAGGTGTCATCTCGCATTGGGTTTGGGTTGCAACTCGTGGGTTCGGGAGGATGGTTAGGCCTGGAGCTGGGAAGGCGATCGGGTGAGAGATTGTGGTTGGGCTTGAAAAGGAGACATTTGAGGCTCGATCAAGACATGCTCCCCCCAGTCGATGTCGACATGGGTATTGCCTGGGTCGACGTACATGCCACCACAATGGCCATCTGAGCATCTACATACGACATGGATGCCGAGTGACGATGCGCCAGTGGTACATTTGACGGCTTGCGACTCATCGTCATCATCATCATCATCGCGTGTCTAGGGCTGACGCTGGCGTTTGAGTCTGCGGTCGGGTTAGGGTTGGTAGACGCAGCTACTTGCTTCTCCTCCTGGACCTCAGGACTCAGTGATGGATCTGGACGCGTTCGCCCTCATATTTGGGCATCCGTGAAAGGGATTTAGCGTGGAAAATCGACGCCCGTGGGATAACCTAATCCTAACCCCACTGGTGTAGACTTCTAGTACTCACCTCACCAACCTCGGGTGGTATAAGTCAATTATCACCAACGATGCCATATTCCCAGGTCTTCTTATTGTGGCCATTCCTGCCTTTAGAATATCCACGGATGGGCGACGAGGCAACTGCCGGACTTTCGTCACTGCCCGAGTTGTTGGATATCATTCTAAAGGTAGCCTTCTGCAGGATTCGTATTGACAGCGAGACTACCAACTACCGATCACATACCAGGCAGCTATGGGTCTTTCTTGGGCGAGGACGTGGACAAGGAAATGGATGATGCAAAAGAAGTGCCTCAGATGATGGAGCAACCGGAACCAGAGGGACCCCCACGAAGCGACAGAAGGTGAAGACAGCGTGGGCTTACTTGGCGTCCCCCAGCGTAGCCCACGTTTGTCCAACATAAGCAGTTGTCGTCGTTGTCATCGTCGTTGTGGACACCACGACAACCAATCATGCTCGCAAGTCGAATTCGGTGTCATCGCAGTCTAGGGCCAGATCTGTGGTCTGCTCACGCACGCAGTCGTTCATCCAGAGTCTGGGCAATGCGTCACGGTCGTCTGTCGAGCTTGTGTAGTCGATGCGCACCCAGGCCAACTCACCAAGGGCGAGACTCGAGGAAGACGGTGGTCTACACGTCTAATTCACATTCCCGTGCTGGGAGTGCATCGCACGACGGTACCAGTCAAGAAAACCACTCGTTTGGACAGCCGATGTTGTTACCGATGCGTCAGGCGTCATCCCAGGGTACGTATCCATCTCGGCGCCGTCCAAGGCCATGACATCACAACTGACGGACGTCTAGTGAGCCTGAGGCAGAGAGTAGGCATTGCAATTCCGCCTAAGAGCATCGAGAGTCGACAGGCATGTAGCACCACAACACAATCTTTTATCACTGCACCGGCAATGATTGCAGGGACGTCTGAATCGAGCGGGCGACACCGTCGAGCTGGGTGGATGCGTCGCATATGATCGACTGACTGGGCAGGCAGTGGGGATTCCTGCGAACAGTTTGGATATCACGGATCGTCGGATTCAAACGTTTTTTTACTGTCTCGCTCTTTTTTTTCCGATGACGTGACTTGGCACTCTCAGCATCATACTATATCTTTGCACATCTGACGTGTTCGTGTACCGTTGACATCCATAATCTTACATGCGCTGTTCAAATCCTGTGCGGTAAATGATATGTACAGGTGACGATTCAAGTTCAAGGGGAAACAACAAAACGGCAGTGCGACATAACTCTCATGGTCGTGTATTCCATTCCTCTGACTCGACCCTCTCATAACGGTGAACAACCAATATGGATCGTACTTTCCCTTGATGCCCTTCAGCGTCAGATAATGCCAGTGTGCGCCAAAGAATGCGTGACCTCGGGCGGAGATACCTATCAACGACAGTGGTCGTTAGTGAACTATGTTCTCAACTAAACAACAGTCGACATACATCTAACAGCAGCTGGACATGCGCACGACCCGGGCACACGTCGCATGAATTCCAAGTAAAGACGGGTGCGGTGGTGGCAACCACTCGTCTTTCGAATTGAAGTCAACAACAAAAGAGTCGGGGCGGAATCTAGAGGACTTAGACACGAAGGAAACCCTGTCTTTCTCGTCAACAAAACAGACTTCATAGCAGTTCGGCTGCATACACAATCAGGCCCAGGTAGTGCAAACGCAAGGAATTGAAGCATGCCTCTTTAGTCGGTTCAAACCACAGTTCGAAATTATCAAATCTCTCATGGACATCGTGCCCTAGTGAGAGCAAATTCCACAGGCGATGCACGCCATCTGATTGATTCAACTCGTTGGAAAGCTCTGAGAATCCGAAGGATTCCAGGATCGCCAGGGCACCAGCAGCGAAATAAGTCTGCACGATAGGTGTATACAAATGAAAACTCAGTACCTCAGGAGCGCACCTTATTCACATTGCTGTCTCCCTCAGGGTCGGTGCCTTGCATCATTGATTCGTTTAAAACGTGGGCTATCTCGAGCCTTGCCAAGGGGAGTTTTTCATGCTCCACTTTGGCGTCGAGATCATCATCTTTGTTGTACGAAATGCGATCAATTGCCCCCGTCAACAAACATTGATGACCATCACGGGCCAGTGCCTTATTAAAGGTAAAGAACTAGATGGAGAAGAGTCGTACGAATACGCACCTTCTTCCTGGAACCCCCATACCTCTTGCCAGTAACCTCCATCGTGTCTTTCTTCATGTCCTCCAAGGAGTCAAACGACGAGCGGGTGGGGTGGAGGGATGGTTCTGGGTATCGGGAAGTACATGTGCGAACTTGCCAAGAACATGTGTAAGTGTTGAGTGAGAAAAAAAAACTCGAGAACCTACATATTCGCAGGAATTTCTTTCGGCACAACTCGCCGTTACCGTAAATGACTTCATGTTGACTCTTACCCTCACACGAGGTTATGAGCCACCTTACTAGCGTTGTGCGGGCTGTGTCGTTAAAGACGTCTGGCCAAGAGTAGAACTCGACAAAGAGGTATCCGACGACTCGGGCGGACTTGAGATTCTCCCACTCTTGGTGTTTGAAAGCATGTAATTCCGCGTTAAGTACCATCTTGTAGGCTTTGCGGCTGCTCTCGTCCAGTCGTAGTTCCTGGATCCGGGGGGACTCAAACGAAGGGAGGGGAGACTCCGTGATTGTTGTTTTCATAACGGGTTGTCTATTGAGGCGCGAGCGAGCTGAGGAAGATGAGTATCAAAACGAACAACAATGCATGACGCTCGTATTACCTTCCTTGCACATCGAGTAGCGGTTCAAATCCGCAAAACAGATGGTCCTCGGTAATTGGATTTTCAACCAACGCGCGACTCTTCACGTGCGGAGTCGATGCGTTGGAATTCATTGTGTGCATGCTGTTTCGAGCACTTGGCATACTGCATCATACACAATATCAGCATTGGCGGAGCAGAAAATAATATTTTACCCACATCCTAGCTCAAGACTGGCTCAGAAGTAGATCGTTTCGTGCTAGCTCTGTAGCCGGAGCGGCCGTCCATTTTACTGGGCGACTGCTGTCTGTTCGACACGGCGAGCGAGTGACACCAACACGCTCCGTGATCCACGACGCCGGTCGGCACGCATCCTGACAGCACAGTACGGCCATCCGTTTAGTTTGATAATCGATGGACGAGACAACGACAGTGAGGCGGCACACGCACGGGCATGCCCAACATGCAACTCGCGATCGATCGAGGTGGTTCGGTCCGTTCCTAAGGGGACTATAAGCATGGGGCTTACCTCACACCTCAAGCGAATTGTTGAACTGACGCTGGCCTTGTCCACGTCGTTACCGTTCGTCGTTCGTCGTTCGCCGTTCGAGCTGCAATATAATTTTTCTCCCCAGCGCGCTGCGCGTGAATTAATTAATTAATTTTCTTCGTACCCACTGGCGGAATCCGCCGCGGTCACGTGGATGGGCTTCTCAACAGTCTGAGAGCGGTTAGAACAAACCCACTACATTCGTAGCGGGAGTTTTATTAATATTAGCCTTGGCGGAGCAGAAAAGAAGATCTAACTGTGACGAGTGCCGGTAGATGTACTACGCAATATTTACTTTGTTGTGTCAATCGTTGGAATTAGGCCATATGCAAGTCTCGGACGTAGTCGTCGTGGTTTGTTAGGTTGAGCCAGTTGCTCGCTCTCACGTGACCGCTATGAAGCTTGAAGCGGACTCCGATAGTCGACACTTGTCTACAACCAAGTTGAGGTTCATTCTCATATCCTTGTGCTGAGTGACATAATGCCACGCAAGGATGCAGGCGGAGGTTCGATATCTGCTCAAGCCCAACAGGACCTCGTTTCAGAAGGCATCGAGAACTTTGAGTTACCGAAAAGCCTCGTCACCAAGATTGCAAAATCAGCGGTGCGTTCGTGGCTTGGTTCATTTCTTGACGGCGCTCATGCGTTTCGCAGCTACCAGACAATGCCAAATTGCAAAAGGAGACCGTGTTATCTCTGGTCAAAGGGTCCACTGTGTTCATCAATTATCTGGGTGAGCAGCATTCCGGTCATATCTCCCAAAGACACTCATGGGTTGCGTTAGCCGCAACGTGAGGTTAAAGGACCTTAGAATTCATGATGTTGACCATTATGGGCTTAGCGCACATGACGTAGCTCTCTCGAAGCAACACAAGAGTATTTCTGCTTCCGACGTGCTCAAGGCACTAGAAATGATCGAGTTCGGGGACTTGGTCGATCCGCTGCAACATGAACTTCAGAGTAATTCTCGCGTCTTTCCTACCATTCGGTATCTCTCAATTTTCGGATAGTCTACAGGGATAACACAAAGGGGGACAAGAATAGAAAGAGTGGCGTCGATCGAACTAACAGTTCGAGCAAAGGGAAAGCAAAGGAAGGTGAAAATATACCATCAGCTTCACCATCAAAAGGGAAGGCCAAGGGGCCCTTGCCATCCCCGTTTACCACTCTACCTCGGCCAGTTGTCCCGTCATCGGTATCACACACGACAGAAGATGTCAACATGGGTGTACCGACAGGGGAAAATGAGGATGTGGGTGAGGGTGAAGGCGAAGGTGGTGGGGACTACGACTCGGAAATGGCAGATGAGGTCGACGATGCAGCGGGATACGATGAAACCGAAGAAGAGGAGCAGATGGATGTCGTAGCCGACGAGTCCGAAGAATTGAGGAGGGATGCAGCAGGACGCGATGAAGCAGACCCAGCAGAAGATTGAAGGTGAGTTTCAATTGTAGTTGGAACAGTTTCTGTGTACGTTCATGGCATCTACCGTCTGTCTGTTCTCATAGGTATCAAGCGCCAATCGATTTACTTGCGAAGCACGTTCATTGCGCCTGAAAGCTTTGACTCTTCTCCGTGGGAGTGTGGATTGGCGCCCTTGATCATTCCATTGCAGACTCGGAACGTTGTTTGCAGACTTGCGGCGTGCAGAAAGCTAGTACTGTTTGGGTCCGCGAAAGTATCTTGGTGAGTCTGCTGATGGAGGTCTGACTTGCCGTAATCAATCAACGACCACACGGTAAGCGATCTGATTGGAGACCCGAACACTGAATGGTGGCCAGTCTGAGGCGTGTTCATGCTCGTGTATTACATACACCGAACGAGGGTAGGGGTTAGCAATGGTGGCCCAGGATCACTCGCCCAGAGGCCGGGTCGCGCTGCAACGGCGAGGGCGAGTGACGTGAGCGAGCGAGCGGAAATCCCGACACAACTTTCGATTGTAGAGTGTTTGATTATAGTCCTCCGCAAACCAAGTAGTTGCGATAATCGACAAACAGGTGATCTTTTACAGTCAAATTTTTGTCGTCTGCAGTGCCTGGGTTCAGGGTTCTCGACAACGCACAGACATTGTAAGCACGTTCGCATGTCAATAACCTGACAAATCGACATTTTCAACAGGAGATGAGTCTTGATCAGGGACGCACAAACACCGCAAGCTGATAAGAACGCAAACGAAGCCGGTTGGACGATAAGTCCTCTTGGGCTTGGCCTACCATATACCCTGACGTCTCCATGGATTCTGTACACGACCATATTACACGAATCCATCAACATTCATCAAGGGACACATGTCGCATATGTATAAATCGGAAGGGAACACGGGACCGACCGTACAAAGTTTGATCAAACCAGTGGCACACGAATGACGGAGATCAGTAAGTTGATGACCTAAAAACTCCCCCGGTGTGAGCGAATGGTTTTGATACAGATATTGTGTGGCACCCACCATCGCGATAATTCCAGAGATCCAGAAAGCCTTGCCAACAGGGACTGGTTGGAACCGAAATACCATTGCATATACGATACCCCCGAAATTTCCCATACCGCCCACAATACCGCTCTGCGGCCGGAATATTAATTCAAGTGACAGGCATACAACAAGGATCTTACCATGAAACCATTGGAGCCTTGTATACCACTGTCAGTCGAGACTTTATTTGTGGTGGGGATTGTACTTACAAGGATTGCAGTGGGGTACCAGTGAGAAGTTGACGCCATTCGCAGCCTCGTTGGCCATCGCAAGAAGGACCAGCAACACGATAACTACGGTCACTATGTCCCAAATCAGCATCTCATAGACGAAACCAGAGATTATGCTCACAGGAAGGATGATGGTGGCTGTCAATATACATGCCAAGACCGAGGGATAGCAGACCCTGCGAAACACCAAAGAGGATCAAAAGGTACTTCTTTCCAGGAACTCCCCATTTCCTGTACACCGCATCTCCGAAATATCCCCCTGTCCTCGAGTCAATGATGGTGATAACAGTTTGGAAAAGAAGATTCTCACCCAAAGGGCGGGTGAAGATGTTCAGTAAGCCAAAGATGGATGCGATCTGGATCAAGGGTGAGGACTGGAATGATAATCATGTCGCAAAACTGACGTATCCGGCCTTGGTTTGGCCAAATGTGTTCGACTGGTAGAGTGAAAGGAGAACGTTTGCCAAGTTGGCATCAATAGCAAGTTCGTAGCCGAATGTCGCAAAGTATGCTAGTGCGGGAAGCCAGGTCAGAGGTTTAGAGATGACCTTCAACGCCAGCCCCGGCGTAAGCGGTTCGTTAACTGCATAATCAAGCTCAGAAATCGTGTCTACCAAAGAATGTTAACTCGAAAGATTGCTCGTCGTGAACGAAGAGATGACGCACTCGAGTCCTCGACTGGCACGACGGCGATCTGAACGTCTGCGAGACCATCATTCTCCTCAGGATCGTCTTTGCTTTCGTCAGGACGAGCGAGTGTCCTTTCGTCTTTAAACACTTGTTCTAATCTAGGACTGTCATTTCCATGCGCAATCGCCTTGTGCCTCTCTCTCCATTTGCCAGCAGGATGGTCCGTCCCAAATACCATGACGGAGGTCGCAACAAGGAGGAGTAAAGGAACTGGGACAATAACAAAAGCCACCCGCCAGGCGACTTTGGAAGTGAGCCCAGATGAAACCAAACCATTGTATAAAGCGATCATGACCGCGAACGTGACTCCCCCGCCTGCGTTACCCCACCCTCCTGCTAGAGCGTTGGCTTCAAACACCTACATTAGCTAGCAGATCGGCCCGCCGGGGATGACTTACCCGTCCCAACCACATTCTTGTCGAAAAACACAGTGGTCCATGCTTGGCATGGAACAAAAGTGGCACCGAGGATGCCAATGAAAAAGCGGATTACGTATAGTCCGTTGGCAGTGTGCGCAGTTCCAGCCAACCCTGAGGGGATTGCACCCAGAAAAAGCAGCCCAGCCATGACTTTACGCGGGCCATACCCTATGATGGGTGTGAGCAAGGCAGCTAGTATATCTGGAGTCGTACGAACGATCAATTAGAGGACCAGCGAGCACGCGGACAAGAAGTGTGGCACACAGTGAAACTATATTAGAGTTTCCTATAGGATAATGAGTACTGTGTATCCAATGTTCTCTATCACCTACCGATTTGCGCAGGCGTCAACTTGAGGTCTTGCTTGATGGCGTCCGGAATAAGGGGTGCAAACGCAAACCATGATAGGCTGTGTAGCAATACCAGATCTTGCACGGCGTGCTGAATCGTAAATGCTGTAAACTTACAAGGCTGAAAAAAATGCCAACCAGGCGCTGCGGGGTAAAATGAATAAGCTGCAACAGCAAAGCTAGGATATCGGAGCAGACAGACAGGTGGAAGTTGATCGAGTACTGGTTCCGAAGAGAAACCAAAGGTAGCGTCTTGGATTTCAAGTTGGTGGGATTAATCACAACCTCCCAGAGGTTGACTCCTTGCGAAGGACGGGATGCAGCCATGGTGGATCAGCTCTTGTGGTGCTCCGTCCATCGCCTTTCTATTCATATTATTTTCGACACGCAAATTAGTGCCCGATTATGGACCCACATTGTAATCTCCTCGTAATCTCCTGCAGATGGGCTGTGCCATGCTATGATGACTCCGGAAGGAATTCCGACGGGAGCGACGGTGTGCCTGGATTCGAGCTTCGAAACTTGAAGAATTTTTTTTCTCGAAGATGGCGTTCAGTTCGTGGATTTCCTACCGTGTTCTGTCCTCACGCTTGATATGTACAAGCATGGGGCGATGATCGCTTTCCTTTCGTCTGCTCGCGTGACGGCCCGCTGTCCGTGAGTCGACCGTTGCCAAACTCCTTCGGCCTTGCTTACTGTCCCTCTCCTCCAACCCCTTTTCTCGACCGTGTTGTGTATCCTCACCGCTTGGTGACTGCACGGAGCAATGGTCTATGCGTAGCACTGATCGCTGTCCGGTGAGTCGCGAGCTTCACGCTCACCTTACCTGTCCCGTCATATTTGTCTCTCGCTCCCTGTCGTTGTGATGATTTCCCTCCGTTTACAATACAGAGCTTGGATTGTCTGACCAGTCCGTCAAAAGAGGCAAAGAGGCAAAGACAGATCTGGTTACCTGATAAAAAGATTCTCCTCCCACGTGTGGCTGTGTGTCCGAGTCGAGCGTGAGCCAGGCGCTCCGTACTGCCGCCGTCTCATCGTTTCATTCCCATCGTCTCCATTCGTGTCGCGCGTCGCACTTGTGTGGCAACTTCGTGCCGTGTCTCAGTCGTGCATGCGCGTGAGTCTTCATCGATCGATCGCCAACTGTCATGGATCCCGCGCTCCCAGGCTGTGGCCTGTAGTATCGTCGTCTCGAACGGCGCCACCCCTCTAACGTGGTTCACGACGGGTCGTGTGCGTTACAGTGCGCGGTATCTGTTGTTTTCTCACATCATTCGATCTCCACCGTCTCTACTGCTGTTGCGCGTTGTGGAGCGCTGTATGTGTCATTCTCTCATCATTCGATGTGCCGTACTGCATCAGGATGCATGCCCACGAGCATCATGACTCGCGGTGTCAAATAGGCGGCGGTCTGTAGTGCCACCGTCGTCTCATCGGTATCTGCAGAGTGTGTGTCCCGCCCACCCCTCGATCGATCGCCATGCTGAACGCAACTGCCCGGCTAGCGTCGTGCGCTCGCACTGTCCAACAGACGGCGGTCCGTAGTGTGCCAAGTGGCGCCTCCAGTTCTCTCGCGCCTTGCGCTCGACCACGGGATGTGCGTACCAGAGCTTACTTCAATTTGCATCTCCGAAGGGTTCGCCACAGAGTGTACCTCCCGCTGTCGATACTACACTATGCCTTGTGGCTCTCGTGTAATTGACTCTTGTTTTGTATTCCGTGCGTTGTGCACTTCCATAGCGTTGACTGCATTGTGGGGCGATGGCGTAGCCTTACCGTGACAATTAGTGGCGACGTGACGCTGACTAAGCGAGCGCGAATCAAAGACAACCAAGACGCCAGCTTCAAAGCTTCAACGTACCAACGACAGAACTGACTGAAAATGCAAGCGGGACAAACACCGATATTCGTAATGAGTGCGAGATTGTCTCGCTTTCGCCTCTCTTCTGCGCTGATCGAGTCATTTACCAGACACTGCGCCCGAGAGGCAGTCGGGCAGGAAAGCACAGATTTCGAACATCACGGCGGCCAAGGTGCGACGGAGACCTTTTTGTATCTTTTCTCCTCTAACATGTATCTCTTCCAATCAGACCATCGCTGATGTGATTCGCACGTGTCTGGGTCCTAAAGCCATGCTCAAGATGATCTTAGATCCTATGGGCGGTATCTTGTACGGCCTTCATCTCTCTCTCATTTTCACGCTCTCTTACTCACGTCTCGAGACTCACTAATGACGGTAACGCAATCCTACGTGAGATCGACGTTGCTCATCCTGCTGCCAAGAACATGATTGAACTCAGTCGAACCCAGGATGAAGAATGCGGCGATGGAACGACAAGCGTGATCATCCTAGGTATCCACCATTGAGTGTATTTTCGGAAAATATCCTCATGTATATTTTTAGCTGGAGAAATCCTCGCGCAATCGCTCGCTCAGCTTGAACGTGACATTCACCCGGTCGTGATTATCTCCGCGTACAACAAGGCTCTCAAGGAATCGCTGGAGATAATAAACAAGATATCGATCCCCATCAACACGTCTTCAGACGAAGAAATGTTGTCCCTCATCAAAACGTCAATCGGCACCAAGTTCGTCGCCCGCTGGTCCGACCTTATGTGTCGTCTCGCGCTTCAAGCCGTTCGCACTGTTGCAACGGAAGAAAACGGACACAAGACCGTCGATATCAAACGATATGCACGAGTAGAGAAGATCGCAGGGGGTTCGATCGAGGAATCGCAAGTATTGGATGGCGTTCTCTTAAACAAGGACATCACACACCCCAACATGCGCCGGAGGATACAACGTCCCCGTATCATATTGTTGGACTGTCCGCTGGAGTACAAAAAGGGAGAAAGTCAGACGAATATGGAGTTTTCTAAGGAGAGTGACTGGGCTCGCGCGCAAGAAGTCGAAGAAGAACAAGTCATCGCGCAGTGCAAACGCATACTCGAGTTCAAGCCCGACCTCATCTTTACCGAAAAGGGAATCTCAGGTTGGTCCAGTCCTGGGATATCGCGAAATGCGCCTTAACCACGGCATATTACAGATACGGCGCAGCATGTCTTTGAGCGGGCCAACGTCTCCGCTATTCGACGTGTTCGCAAGTCCGATAACAACCGTATCGCACTCGTCGTTGGTGCTACCATCGTGAACCGAGTTGAAGATCTCCGGGAATCCGATGTGGGCACTGAATGCGGACTATTCCATATAGAAAAAATAGGAGACGAGTGTGTATCTCTCGTCCCTTAAACATTGTCCAAGAGCTGATAACCACTCTCCGATCTTTAGATACTTCACGTTCCTAACTGGATGCACTAACCCCAAGGCATGCACGATTCTTCTCCGCGGACCCTCAAAAGATATCCTCAACGAAATAGACCGTAACCTTGCCGACGCCCTCTCTGTCGCGCGCAATGTATACTTCAATCCTGTTCTTGCACCCGGCGGTGGTGCGACGGAAATGGCTATAAGCGTAGGACTGCACGCAAAAGCGCGAAGCGTGACAGGTGTCGAAGGCTGGCCGTTCAGAGCGGTCGCGGATGCAATGGAGGTCATTCCCCGAACGCTCGTACAGAACAGCGGGGGGAATGCGATCCGAGTATTGACGGAGCTGAGAGCGAAGCACGCGAACGGAGAGCACTCGTGGGGCGTGGATGGTGAGACGGGCAAGATTGTGGATATGAAATTATACGGTTTGTACGAGAGCGCGAGCGTCAAGGTGCGTCGTTGTGCGACCGAGCAGTGGTCGTCCGTCCTGACAGCTTGTTTAGATCCAGATCCTCAAGACCGCCATTGAGGTTGGTGACTCTCCAGTTGCTGACTACGATTGACTAATATCTTCATCTTCAGGCGGCACGCATGCTGCTCCGCGTTGACGATGTCGTACAGGCTACACGCAAAGAAAAAGAACGACAGGTTCCTGCAGCACCAGAAGAGATGGCCGAATAAAGGCACTCCAGACATGCATGATCAATGTTGTACTTGGTAGACGATGAATCCATGACTATTAGGAATGTCTTAGCGTCGATTGCCGCTTTCGGACATTGCTCCCGCGACTACTATATATCGTTCTCCCCTTGTGCTCTTGACGCCACGGCTTGTAGCTGACTAGCCGCATTGCAGAGAAACGCATGTTTGGGGCATGGCGGTATGTTTTATGCATGTTGGTGCCACGTCACTAGTACAAGCGACCTTGTGCTAGCAGGTTATCTTGTTGACCAACTGATTATACAGCCTCGAGGCCCTCGAGGACGTTCATGTGGACGTCGGGTCTCGTGTCGCCTCTCCGGGGGTTGTGCACTTCTGCGGTTCCTTGCCAGCGGACACGATCTTCCAGATTGGTCGACCGATGTTCGACACACGTCACTCCTCGATATCGTGAGCAGCTGTGCGTTCAGCGTATGCAGATAGAGAACATTGTTTATCTCCTTCGGTAAGTCAGCGGTCCCCGAAGCTTATTCTCGATGGCTTCAATAGGTATCCGAAAACCTGTTTTGATCTGGGTGGAGTAAGTACCTCAATATCTATCGTACGAGAAACATAATGCAAACTCTATTTACAGATGCTGGTGTGATGGTCTGGGAGGTAAGTTCTACGTCGTTCTTTGGGGATAACTTGACAGACCTGCTCGTCTCGCAGTACCCTCATGTGGGTTCTTCATGGATCAGCGCCGTTCGCGGGCACACTTGGCCAGTGGCCGGTCCCCTCGACCCTGTGACGCCATCCTCGACAAATGCGACAGCCCCTGCGACGCTAGCATCATTCACGACGACCTTTGGAAACTGTACCGGTGTTTCTGCATGGGTGAACAATACTGTTGTGAGTACCGACATGCGTAACTACGCCGTTCACGTTCATCTCATCCCTTTTTTTCCCCTAGTATGCCAACGGTACCAAGGTCACATACGAGTGCGTTCCTTTTTTTGTTTGCGTCGGCCCGGTGCTGAACTATCTCCAAGCGGTCAGGTGTGGACTGCAACCCAGTGGGACCAGGTCGAAGTACCGGGAGGTAGGCCCTTTCATTTATCGATGGAAGGCCGAGGGCTGACTCGGACACGTACAAAACGTATAGATCTCTCCGTTGGGTGGACCAACGACGGCAAATGTACTTAAATGTTGGAGTTTAGCCGACGGTCGATTTCATGGTACGTTCGTCCCGTGGATGTTGTGACCCGGCTTGGGTTTACCCTCGTAATCTAGGGCCGTCGAAACGACATATGCAACTTGTCTTGTCTTACGTAGCCAACAGCCGTGTCTTCGTGAATTGTTTTCTTATGAAGTAACTGGATCACTTGTGTTTATGCAACCTACCGTATTACTGTGAACTTGTGCCGCCTTGACGGGTTTGTTTAAATTCTAAGTGGTTCACCCATCATGTACAAATGTCGTGCCTTTTGCCCGTGCTTTCAATCCGTTGGCCCGTGGTCACTGACAGCGAGTTTCCATTGCAACGACATAACAGATACATACACGACAACGACACGACGATTTGACAGCTTACACGTAGTACAACTCATACAAGGCCAGGTTCTTCGTTCAAAGACTTATTGCTGCCAGAGACGCAGCAGCAAGTAGGTCACAACCAGTCAGATGCGCCAGTCTCTTCCAGATACTCCTTGAGGATGTCATCCCACATGTGGGACGTGTGAGCCAACTTGAGCGACGTGGGCACAACGGTACTGGATACACCCTTCTGGTAAAACCACATGGTGTTCCACACATTATCTTTTCAACATTTTAACGATTAGAATCATGCACAAAAGCAACGGCGTGGAGGAATCCGTACCAGTAATTTCGTCATTCAAGTAGCTCAACTGGCGATCGACGTGAGCCACTCGAATCAATTGTTACGCAATGAAGGCTTACCCCTTCAATAATGGCTTCTGCTCTCCCTATGCCACCTTGATTCCGCATTGATCCACGAGAGATGGAGAAGTCGATCGGCGAACCATCGTTGACGATGAAAAATCTAGCGACGGATGAACATCGTGATGATACTTTCGTGGGAACAAATAGTGATACCTGAGCGTCATTCTGTCGAACTGGTGACTGCGCTCCCTTCCCCACTGGACACGGGTGTTCGACGCTACCATATTGTCCGCTGGGAACGGATTATTGGGATCTGGAATGACGACAGCGGAGGGAGACAAGAGGTTGAACTCGGCCCCTGTTGAATCGTGTAAGCACGTGGGTCGTTTGTGAACGATATTCATACTTACAGTCAGTTTGGATGTCAAAAACGATGGCCGTCTTGTATAC
>JBBPJP010000795.1:0-14500 GCA_038088775.1 Boletus barrowsii | reverse complement strand
ACATGGACATCTTAATGAAAACCATCCGAGCCACGTGGACGCCGCCCGCACGTTTATCTGGCCCATCGCACTTCAGACATTCAGAACTCTCCCTCAAATGCAGGCACCAATGCCATTTGTGCGGGCCGCCGCGCAGCCATATTCAAGCCGAGCGCCCATCTCATACGCCCGACTACGCCGATTCATGAATACATATCGGACTCTGTTCGTCAGCATTCCGCAGCCGATGTTGTTGTTGTCCTTGTTCGTTTTTGGCTCAATGACGATGCTCGGATTCATATCTATGGTGGCTATTTATCCCTATGTGGTCAACCTTGGCTGTCCTGATGAGAAGACGCACTGCGCACCGATCGCGGTCAATGCCGGATCCCTCCATGGCACAACTTGGCTCCTCCTGGGGGCTCAGCCATAGTCACAATTGGAGCACGGATTCCACAACAAAAAGAACGTGAAGCGGGTCGAAGTTGTGATAGGTGGGTGTGGTGACCCCCTATCTCTTCTCGGCCAAAATCATCTTCCAGCGGTCAAATGTGCGAACCCTATCTTTTACTTTTCGTCGACGGCGTCGCCGTGGTAGGGCACGGCAACCGTTGCCTTGCGTTGAAATCGGATGGGCGCAAACATCGACGTCCCCAACTTGGAAGAACAGAATGCTCGGCTTGATTGCGGCATCTTTGGACTTGGATGCCGTCTCTGATCGTCGCCGTCGCTCCACACAGACACGTATCACGATATCGTCTTCATTTCACCTCTTTTGTCCGAATGAACGCACTGTGTCACTGGGTCACGCACACAACCTCACTCGCCGCTCTCAATCGCAAAAAACGCGCTCATTCCAAACGCGGATAGTTTCTCTGATGCCAAGGGTCCACACCTATTTCTCCCTCTCTTTGACTTTACCCATGTGGGCTCGCGTCGAGATGTGAATCAGTCACGCGGGGTCGTCTAGGGCATGGGAGTTTTGATTCTAACCACCCTCTACCACCGACGCGACGTCGCCCGATACGGCGCGAGGAAATTTTCACAAAGAGGTACGAACGTGTCCCCCAAGGTCGCATCGATGTTATCGATGCGTGATGGCGTGATGCGATTCGAGACCCTCTTACTCGGAAGATAAGCACTCGCACGTCGTCACGGGGTGTACGTCAACAGATCGTTGTCCCCGCCGAGGACATAGTTCTCTCCTCGGTCCCCCGGTCCCCGGACGACGCGTTCAACGGGGGGGTCAGATGGGATCATGAAATGGAGGATACACGACCATGGATGTGATCGCGATGTCGGACGGCGATGGCTGTATCCGCGATGCGATGCGATTCGGTGCGTAGATATACCCTCTTGTCTTTTTTCGTCTTCGTCTTCTTGTTCTTGAATTCTTGTCGCGGGCTCGTTCGTGTTCTCGTCGTTCTTGTGTTCTTTGATGGAATACATATGGTTCAATTCAATTGATCTGTCTGTTCGTCCTTGCGGTCCATGTACGTATGTTATCATGAATCATGATCCCTACAGTATCCATCAAAGACGCGTCCCCTCTGATAAGTAAAACCCATCGAGATGCGGTCGACGGAAACAAAAAAAAGGGGGGGATGATAGTTATTCTGAGCCGGGGAATCCAGCGCCGCATCACGATCTTACGCGCGGATCTCTAGCACTGGTCACCGTGACGATGGGGCCAACCCTCCCCGCTCCGTCTCGGTCGCGTCCAAGGACTCGAACGAGTCCATCGGTAAAGGACGCCATGAACTGAATTACTTCAACACGTTATCATTTACCTAGCCGTAATGAAAAACCTAGTAGTACGTGTAATGTGCTGGCACTGGTTGTTGCCAGTGCAGCACGCGCCGGACATTCTCGAGCCTGGACTCGTTCAAGTTCGGGATTCCCCTCTACGCCACATCGACGTCTGCCGCGGCCACGCGCGTTTGCGTTTGCGTTTGCCGTCACGTATACGCACATGCTTTGTAGTAAGTGGTTTATAACAATGTTATACTTTATACTTTATATCCTCGTTGAGTCCGTCGTCATCACGACAGTCGCCACCTGAGCTCGGAAGTCGTCCGTCCGTCTAAAGTGGCGCCAATAATCATTCAATCCTCTCCAAGTCAAGTCGGCATCGCCGCATCACCGCATCAAGTCGACCCCACGTGTCCGAGTCCCCACTTAAAACGCGCTGCTTCGACGACGAGGTACGCGAACCGTGCCACCTTTCGAACCTGGACCGCTTGCCATGGGATCAGATACCGGTCCGAGAACTCTCACATCGTTTGTGTCGTGCGACGCGTACTACACATACGTCGCTTTCAAAGCCGTCACGCGCACGTTGCAACACGTTCAGGGTCGGGGCCCGAGAACTTGGCGCCACCACACGATCATCGCATCGATGTGATTCGACGATGGGATGCACACGCGATACATACAACGAATACGCGAATACACGGTGTCTACATGAACACATGACATGAACATCCATGATGCTAGACTGGGCATCGACGTCACCACCTTGCGTCACGCGTCATGCGTTCGTGGTTAACGCGGACATGCGCAGGGTGTCCACTGTCCAGCGGGTCAGGCCTTCAGGGCCCCGGTCATGGTGTGTGGGGGGGGCAGCGTTTATGGCACGATGTGGTCAATTCAAATTGGCAGGGGCGTAGACTCGACGAGATCGGGCCGCAAGCCTCAGGGAATCGGCGATGTGCTTCCCCGAGCGCACGGTCCACAGCCCATTTCCAGACCGTGTACCACCACGGCTATGAGGCGATGTGCACAGTCAAGTCATCAGTCGAACGTTGGTCATCATTGATGTGTGCTGACATCTAGTTCCAAGTATACGACGAGTGTATTTCTGTTCTGCGATTCGCGTATCGGTATAGAGTACAAAACTGTACAAAGGATCGCTGCATCAGAAGAAGGGCACATGACATGGTACTACTACTACATGTGTGCGAACCCAAAAAAAAAGAGAACGCCAAGTACGATAAGCCTAGAAAAAGAAATGGGAAAAGGTGCATAAGTTATTCTGGAACGAGGCGATACAGGAAAAGAAAGTGGTATCCCGCGAGGAAAATGGAACCCAGGCGCGAGGCAAGACGGCGAGGTGACGGGATGATCGAAGAGGGAAGAAAACAAAGGAAAAAGGAGAGTGGTAGTGCGTATTAGAGCTACAGAATGCTTCCATACAAAATGCCCAATTGTTTAAACAGTCTATAGGAGTCGAGAGAGGTATTACGAGTGTTCGGTGACGTTTTTGACCTACAACATATTCGTATCGTCGAAGAGCCATAAGCGCGTATCAAAACGAGGATCAGAAAGAAAAACGAGAAAAACGAGACGTCAACGTTCACGGGAACGTCCACGGGAGGAGTTGTCTAGCGAGTACCTGCGATGGAGAAAATTTCTAGAGGGCCGCAAATCCGAGGCAAGACTCATCAGCCGACTAAACAGCGGCTTCTTCAATCCGCCGCCGCTACTCGCACCCGAGTAATGCGAGTGCGGCGTTGAAGCTGACTTAGTGGTGGAGCTTGCCGTGTAAAGCGAAGGTTCGGTTCCGACCTATATACGGCCAAATGTCAGTCGGCTGTACTGGCATTGAGAATGAACGCGGCGGCGGGACGTCGCAGACAACGTACCAAAACCTTGACCTTTTGGCCGGGGGTAGGAATGATGTAGTAGGTACCTCCAGAGTCTCCACTAGCTACATCGCTGAGGGGAGACGGGGCACGGGACATGCTGTGCTCTCTACGCATGGGACCTCTAGGCCCATACCGCGGTTCCTCGTATACAGAGGAGAGATTGCTGCGCACTGGATTGTACGGGGTCGCCTTGATACGAGGGTACTGGGGAAACCCAGACCCTGTGGGTGCGGAGACCGTGTGTGTCATTCCGGGAGCTTTATGCGGGGCATAAACAATCGTAGGCGGGGCGTAATGATCACTCGCATGGTGATGCCCTGGGGCGTAAACGATCGACGGGGGTGGTCGATTACCACGTGAGTGTGAGTGGCTGGGGTGGTGATGATCGTATGGGTCATGAATGTGCTGCGAGTGGGAATACATGATGGGCGGGGGTGCTTCGACGTGGTTTGGAGGAAAACGTGGGGGAAGGGGCTCGATCACCTCTGGTCCGTCGCCGGGGGGAACAGGTTGTGGTAGTTGACGACGGTGAGGCTCCGACGCCCGACGGGGTCGGTACGTCCCTGTAGGGCGAAAGGGTTGCACATTTGGGTCAGAAGGGAGGATGTGGATCTCTTCCGGAGGTGTGTCGAAATCGTCCTCGAACGCCCTCGGGAGACCGTGCCGGGGATGATGATGATGGTCATGGTATCGCAGGTGGGGAGGGGGATACGCGTCCACGGCGGACCTCGCGCGGTCATGAGAGCGGTACGTGGTGTGTGGACGGGGGCGTGCGCCAGGACCGCGATGGAGGTCATGCGGATTTCCATAGTGCCAGTGAGAGATGGGGATGTCTGCGCGACCGTCGCCGTATCTGAGGACCATCTTGGGGGGGAGGGAGTGGGTGCTGTCGTCGTCTGAGTCGCGTTCCTCTAGCTCTCCTACGACGGAGGGCGGGCTGTCGGGGGAGTGGAACTGGTCGTACAAGGGCGAGTGCGATTGCACCCAGTATGCAGTACGCTCCTTGGAGCTTCTAAAGACCTCGATAGCTTCTGGCGAGGTATTATACTCTGTCATGGGACGCGGCCACGCAGAGAAAGGCGAGAGAGTTGAACCTGGAGCAGAAGAAGAAAGAAAAAAAAAGATGAGAATAGCACAGGCTTTATAAAGCGCTGCGACTCAGAGGTATCAGAGTTGGTAAAAAAAAGCCGTGTCGTTTACGAGATCCAGTCGAGTGATTACGAGGACCGGGTGAGATTCAGCGAGATTCGAGATCCCAACTGAGCTCGCACCCATCGCCTTGCGAACGGGAGATGAGAGCCCTGATTAGACTCATGTCGAGTTATTTCCGGTCCAGATCACATCCGCACTCGAATCGCGGTCTCGACGAGATTGACAGCCGCATCGGAAACGTGTGCACAGCGAGGCAGATACCTCCTTCACAGCCTCTCTAGTCCTGACTCGTCGCTGAAATTAAATACCGAGCCAGCACATGCTTGATCGCATCCAAATACCAACACTCTGAACTGATCGGCTGCGTGTCAATGGCCCCTTCGACGTCTCCAGGTCCCACAAACGCACCACTCTGGCCTGTACTTGGGGTGACCTCTCCAGTGGGAACGAAAAATGGGTGGCAGGATACAGCAAGGGCAGTGTAAGTGACGTTGACCCATATCCAGTGACTCCAATATTGCGCCGAGACGATACCATGTATGTGCGTCACTGGGCAGGAACCAAGGCTATCACATGTTTACATCACAGGAAACAAAAGGCATTCGCCATAGTTAGGGGCCCTTGGCGAACCGTTCAGGCGCCCTCTCTTATTGTCCCCTCTAGTGGGCCTGAATTAGCCGGCTTGGACGGTGATCGACACCAGGGGGCCATGTAGCCACGGAACTCTCCGGGGGACATGCCGGAACCCCCTGAGGCTACAGCATCGGTAGGTACCGGCTAATCCCATACTTCAAAACCAAACGCCTTTTGCCCACGGGTGACGTTCGCCATGCGATTTGCGAGCCAGGATTCCACGGAATACAATACGTCGGCGGCGTCTTTGACCATCACATTGTCGGGACCTTTGATCAACATCGCCGTGGCGCGCAGCGTTATCACCCGGAAATGAATCCCAATCATGATCCAAGATGGAGATACGAACGGCACCATGGCATATGTCATTGCCTACTTACCTGTGCCCGTAAAACCCGCCGGAATCTCAAACCGACCCGAGGTTTGAGTTCCAGTGCCCGTCCTGGGAACGGGATCATGTGCTCTAGCCTCTCGCCGTCTCCAACAGCGCATGATGCCAACACCTTGAAAGCTGTGGATCCAAATGCGGAGAGGTCCAGGATGCATTCGCGAAGACTATACACACCCCGGACACGGTGAGCTTGAGAACGCACGTTCAATATCTGACTGATAGCTCACCGGTATACCCACCAATGACAACACGACGATAGAGAGGAAGCTCGGGCACAGCATCGTGCGAGTAAATAGAACGAACGTAAAGACAAGCAAACGAACGCGCAGCGGGACCAGTGGATAGCAACCTTGACGGGGACGATCCTATCGTGGCCGTTTTTCGTGGCAGCGTGGCGTTCGTCCGTACGGCACTTTATAAGCTGGTCTTGTTCGATTGTTTAGTTTATAATCACAGGGCACACATCTCCTCACGACGATATCAGCCGTTGTGGCACCGTATCACGTTCGCATCAAGACAATCAGACAACGGCGATATGATAATATGACGGTGGGATCAGCCAATTTTGTTCCTTATGTATCGTGGCGTCTGAAACACCAGATCAGGTTGCGTTTGAGAGGAACGTCGCCACTGCTATCAGTGTCCCGCTTATGCACACTGCTTTGCTGCCGTGCAAATGTTTCAGAATACAACTTGCCCGTCAGACTGGTATTTTTACAACTTGAAGACCATCAGGTCGTGATGGAAAATCGAATGTAAAGGTATCAATCCACGAAGCTCATACTTTCAATCTCCTCTTCGGACATCGCCGTGGTCGTAGCAAGAGCCGGTCGCGGCTGCACACAGGAGTTTAAAGATTAAGGCCCCGCACAAAAGCTGGAATCGCTTACTCCCTGGTGACCCTGAAAAATAAATGAAGAAAAAGCGCAACTTGGAGCGCATCATAACATTTTCCAGCCAGAGTGATGACAATATGTATTGAGTAGATTGAGCAGTCAAACCATGCGCGAACCATGCAACTGTAATTAGTGTATAGCAAGCAAAACGGGTAAAAGAAAGAATGGAAAACAAGTAGACAAGAGAAAGCAGAGAGGAGAGAAAAAAAGATTACAAACCAGTGAGTGATGTGGCAGACAGAAATGAAGATAGCGCCTGCAAGTAATATTAAAGGATCAGGCAGCTCCCCTCCATATCAATTAGACAACGAAAAGAAAGAAGTAAAAAACAAGCTGGGAAATCCAGGATGCGTTCACGCCATCGAGAGTCGCTGGTCGACTTGTTTACGCCCGTTGACTGGGAGGGTACTTGCGCGTCCCACGCTGGCATTTTCGGCATCTAGGTAGAAACCCGGAGGCAAGGTTTGTGGAACAGAAGGGAAAGCATCAAAGATGTCCTTGTCGAGAAGGCTAGAGGCAGGGGAGAACTCCGGGTTCGAGTCGCAGGGGGATATCCACGACGTTGGACTAGCACCAATCTCCAACCCCTCAGAGTGTGACTCGGGGGACAGTTCGGAAGGAAAAGTGAGTGTCAGACTCGGTTGAGACCCGTATAACGAGGTTCGTTCTGACGCTAAATAAATCGTCAGGTTACCCACCACATGTATTCGAGACACTGTGAGACGTACCTTGGTCTCCCGAGCTCACGTTGGACTTTGTCCTGTTCCTACTAAAGATCTTGTCGGCAAAGGAACTTGAACGACCGACGTTGGGCCCGCCTTTCTTGGGAGACCCACTTGGCCAAGCGATACCAAATCCTTTCCGCTTGCCACTATCTGATGGTGTTGTTACAGGGGAAGAGTCTTCGGACGACATCGACATGCTATCCCGTGGATAAGAACCGGGCATATAGCCGGATGATCGTCGGCCTGTGAGACGATAGATGTTGGACAGGTATTTACGATGTGAAGGTGACCGTTGCGAGAAGGTGGTGGATGCGAGACTTCTGCCATCCGTTTCGTCCCCCTCGGGAATCTCACTATCGCCAGATGGCTCTCTGATCGACGGGATGGACATTGATCGCTCCGACTGCGAACCGCTGTCGACGGAAGGCATAGGTGCGTGCTCAGTGAGAGTAGAAGCCGACGCATGTCGAAGGTCAGATTCGAAAGTTGCGCTGGTAGGCGTTCTATCCAGTAGTTCGTTGACTTTCGAACCTGGGCCATCTCCCTCCGTGAGCCTCAGCTCTAGCAACGCTGCATCTCCAAGGAGCACAGCCAGGTCACCAATTCCTGGACTGGGAGGTACCTCGACAACATTAATGTTACTGATGCCACGTCGCTGCTTGATCGGCTTTGAAGTTGCAGGCGGGGCAAGGCGAGACGCTGTAGGGGTAACTTGTTGCTCGGTGACCTTGCGGTGGACGACAGCCTTGAAAGTAGATTTGCTCTGTGGTCGAGACTCGGCTGGTGGATTAGGTGCCTGTATGCTAAGCGGTACAGCCGCGGTTGGACTTGGGGAAGGGACAGCGGTGGTGCTGTCTTGGGAAGCAGTCTGCTTCGTCACTTTCCCAGGGGATGGGGTTGAAAGATCGACGACTTTGTCTGTGTGAGCAGGTGCAGGTTTTGGGGAATCGGAAGGGGTATCAACGGGGACCGAGGATGGGACAGGCGAAGGGGGTTGGGGAAGAGAAGGAGACGGCTGAGAAATGGCCGACTGAGGAGCAGATTCGTATACTGATTGTCCATCTCTACTGCTCTGCTCGGTAGAGGGAGACTGCGAGACATTCTGAGATACGTCGTAGAAAGAAGGGTGATTGTGGGGTGCTGGTGAATCCGCTGGAGTGTCGTTGGTAGGATCTGCCAGCAACGGCTCTTCCACGACAGGCGGTGGTTCCAAAGGCTGTGGTGCGGTGGGTGCTTCTGGACTCTCCAGTTTGGGTCTCTCCACCTCCAAAGGCGTCTCCTCGACGGTAGTCTCCGGAATAGGCGGGTGAGGGTCGGGTGGTTTCTCGGGCACAAGGGAGGTAGACGAAGGAGATGACGCGTCGTCAAACTCGCCCACTTTACCGTCTGCATCACTCGAGCTCATGACGCGCCTCCCAGAACCGAAATTGATCGCAAGCGAATTGCGTCGTGGAGTGGAGCCGGCAGCGAGATCGTTTGGCAATGCGGGGACGGGCACGTCTGTCGAAAAGCTGGGTGGAGCAGTCGACAAAGTAGTACCGGTCGAGATGCATCTCTTCCTCGGGCCGGGTGAGTCGTCTGTGGAAGGGAGGGGTGAACCAGCGCGACTGCCAACGGGGACTCCGCTGGGCCTGCCTAGACCTGGCACACGATTGCCGTAGAGTTCCCCGCGCTTCTTGGATGGTGCGTTTTCTGCCAGCTGGGGTGCGCCCATCGCAAAACTTCCGCGTGGAACGGGCATGCCTCCTTTTCCCTCAAACTTTGCGATTTTGTCACGAAGACCGCCCGAGCTTGGACTGGGGAGCCCTCTCGGGGCTGCTTGTGCAGACTGGTGCATGTTGGGCGATACATTGCGTTGCTGGAGCGCTGCTATGCGTTCTTTGAGGTTTACTGGCGGGGATGTTTCACCTCTGGATGTCGCCCTGGTTCTGGGGTCAGGGAGGTGGTCGGTTGATCATGTGGAGTAGACCTACATGGTATGCGACAGGGTTTACCAGCGAGAAAAAATGACCAGCCAGGGTAGTCCGAGTTGTGAAATGGTGGAGTGTCAAAACAGACCGGAAATGCAAGTGCAAGTAAGCGACACTGATCCTTCGAGGAAGGGCCGCGACTGGAAAAGACGAAGAATACGAAGAAAAAGACTCTGACAACTGGAAAGTGTTTCGGATGGACGGTTTGGCAACGATGGAATGGGGGCTACGAGCGTTTGATACGACTACTACAGGCCTACATCAAACTCGTCCTCGCTATCTCCCTCGTGTGGTCCGATCCTTTTAGATAGCCAATAGGATCGACGTCTCTCCTTCTGAACCCGCTGCACGTCGTCATCAGACCCCGCAGTATCGTATGCCTGATCCTCCACCTCCGAGTCTCCCCACAGATCCTCCTCATCAGTCGTGTACGTCGTCAGTGGATCAAATCGACCCGTTCCGTTGGTGCGCTCCGATCGCCCGGGGCGACGTTCCTGGATGTCATACCTGCCGATTTCCTCGGACTCTACGGCCTCGTGTCCGGTGTCGTCGTCAGACTCGAGCTCCATATCTCCATCCCACGCTGCTCCCACGCTGGTCTTGACTTTCGCGTCCTGCTCGACGGGTACGTCGGCAGTTACGACAGTAGCTTGTAAGGGAACACGAAGAAGCTTGTGCAACAGCTTTTGGTCATATACCTTTTGAAGGAGACGTCGGTTATTTATCGTCTAGGATCCAATCAGAAACCCGATGTAATTTGGGACTCGATGCCAGTGCGTACCTCTTGCGTCACACCTAGGATGCTGGACAGGATGCTCATGTCCTCTGGATTCGTGACCATGCGCAGACGATAAGACCGGCCCTCCAGGCGCGAACTCAGGATTCCAGCCCTCATGAACGCCGTGGCTTGCATGATCCCATAGGCACCGGCAAACGTTTGCCGGACTTTATTGATTCCATACGAGCCCTTGGAAATGTCGTTTGCTAAAAACATGTTGGTCAACAATCGTCAACCACAACAAACTAGACATACCGATATCCGTAGGATCTTCGATGGAAAGAAGCAGAGCCCTGGACGAATCATACCACTCCCTCTGCCTCTTGCTAAAGTATGATCCTCCGTTCCTGACCGATATCCCGACCTCCTCGTAGTTGAAATAGCAACCATATAGTTCGAAAAATTCCATGACCAGCACGCCTAGATTTTTCTCCGGCTCGATTTCTGCCCTCCGTATTTTTGGATGCATCTGGAGAAAACTGGTGACCAGGCAGACGATGCTGTAACTTCCTAGGCCACCAGTATACACCTCGTTCATCCCTCGCTGGTTCAAAAACGCCTTCGCGATGATGATCAGGCAACGTAACGCGAATCCGCAACCCCGCATATCTCGCAGGAAGCCGTTAATGATATTTCCTGCTTTAACACCGTTGACTTGGTTAATGCTGATATCCACGTTGAGACGTCCAAAGTGCGTGACAAACTTGACTATGGGTACTTTTGCTTTCGAAATCACGGTGACTTTGGAAGTGATTCCCGCGCGTTTGAGGGTATGGGCGAGTGCATACAAAACGTGCACCTTGTTACTGCGTGCCATGGATTCCGAATCTATGACCAAGTCAATGTCCCTAGTTACAGTCAGGTCACACGTCCAGCCTTTACGGAGTTGAACCACACACCCACTGGGTAAATACAACTTTGTTTCATAGCTCCCAAAGGGTAATATTCGTGCATCTGGAAACGCAGACGTAATCGCGTTTGAGACTAGCTGTATAACGAGGCCACGGATTTCGTCTTCGATGGGTGTTGGCGACATGTACTTGACGAAAGCCTCCACTTCACGATGGAGCCTACACGCGTTGAATGGGAATCGAGCATCATGTCAATTTAGGAATGACTTACATCTCTGCGACGTTGTGACAACCGTCCCAGTCCACCTGGGACACCCATGGCGTCTTCCTAACGTCGTACCGCTCGAACCGTTGTCTTCGTCTATAAGCACGGTTGTCTTCGTCGTCGAACGCAGGGTCGTACTTCCTCTTCGTGCCACGACCCTCCTCCTCATCCGTCCTCGGTGGCTTGCCTACGTCCCACTCGCGTTCCGTCGCCTTTTCTTTTTGACGTGCCATTTCTGAACGAGGCTTTCCCTGTGGACCATCTTCCTCCTCGCTCACTCCGAACGGAATAAAATCGTCTCCAAGTTCCGGCGTTTTGATATTGATCTCGCCTGACTCTACGACTCCGTTGCGTATGGGTGCCTTGCCTTTTCCCTTGCGGTGCGCGTCGGACGTGCGTGGTTGTTTTGGGGAGGGTTGTGTGGGGGATGGAGAACGTCGGCGGTGGCGATGGCGATGGCGAGTATGATTATGAGCTCTGTCTCTGTCTCTGTCTCTGTCTCTGTCTCTGTCTCTGTCTCTGTCTCTGTCTCTGTCCCAATCTCTATCCCTATCTCTGTTTCTGTCCCTGTCCTTGGTTCTGTCACCGTCCCGATCGCTGTGTCGGGATCGACGGTGGCTCCTGTCCCTGTTCTTTGTTCGGTCTTTGTCACGATCACGGCCACCGCGAGAACTCGGAGGTTTTGCGGGTAGAGAATCCATAGTGGAACGAACGACTCTGAAGAAGAGAGCGAGGAGAAGAAGGGGAGTAGGCACTCGTGTGCGCGTGATTGCAAAATGGAGTGGGTGGTTGTTTGATTCGAAAGCTCTTGCCAAACAACACTTCCATTTTCGGATTACTCCCACCAACCACAGCGACCACTCGGAGTCACCTCAGTGCATCTTGATTCGCATTTGACTCTATCTACCATATGGTAGGGTCCAATCGATTTGTCCTGATGAACGATTCTTGAAATTTGACATCACCCTGTATGTAGTACAGGACGTGCGCTTTGCCACCGAAGGTGTACGAAAGCTCAATCGGACAGTTGCGGTCACTGATACACGGTGATACACCCCAGCACGCCACCGTTTCCACACGGCCAGACCCTTCCTTTACTCAGAAATGTACCGGAAGGGAGGGCGACATGCCCAATCTCATATACACGGCTTAGTCAATGACATACGGTGCGTCGAAGGCCTGAATGTAATATGGGTTATATGTCCAACAAGCGACATCGCTTACACATGCTTCTCTGACCAGGATATCATTCTGTTGAACTCGGAACAGGCTACCATTCCATTTCTTGCAAAGGTACTCTTATCGGCCTGTTTTCCCTGCCGCTGAACTGTGCGTTCTTCTGGCATTTCTGTCGTTTCTGTGCGGATTGTTATACGGAGCGTTGACTCGTCCTCTAGCGCACAGCATGTCGAGGGTTCGGGTTACATCGACGACTATTGCTCCAAGCCAAGTCATCGCCCAAAAGAAAATTGCGAAGAGCATGCAACTTACTGTCGCAAGAGTCTATTAGACAACGCGCCATGCTATGCAGTGCGCTCCTCACCATGTTCGAACCCATTCTACTTGTCACGTCTCTGGGATGTGATACTTCTACTCATGTGCAGGTTCTCGGCACTCATGTCTCATAAAGGTGACATCTTGGGTAGGTATGGAACTCTGGGTGACTTTCGTTACACCTATACTATCTGTGCATTGTATTGCACATTCATTTGGTGAGTTATTGTTGTCCAATTTTGTGCCACTTGATCCTTTTTTTGATGGCTTAGGCATGTTCAAAGGTACTGTCAGACAACTGGCTTTGTACATTCTGAAAGCCTTATTTGCATGTGTGGTAGTGGGCTAGTCTGATGCAAGGGTGGAGTGTTGTCCATGGTTGTTGTTGCACTTGTCTAAAGAATGATTTCAGTAACAACAGTCAAGCTCATGCATGCCACAGAATCTGCAGGGTCACTCTACTATTCAGGTGATCACTGTGATGGCATCCTTAACCTCCATCAGAATGGCTTGTGTTGTGTTCCATCCTGATGCATTCTCATCTTTGTCTATTTCATGGTGAACCAGCAAATGACCTAATGTGATTCACATGTGGAAATTGAACTGTGGTTGGGCAGCAGCCATGGTGACCATCAATGCTGCATATGACCATGGTGTTGCAAGTGACAATGAAGTGCTATCCAGTACATTTAGCCTACCGTATGTTTTTGGATCTGCCAACATCACTTAGGTGTTATTGATGTCATTTTTCAAGATGTCTGTGTAGGCTATTATCACATTCCACAAGGTACTGTAAGTGGCATCAGCATCAGTATTTGCAATGGTTTGGTTTACCCTTGGCTGCAAATGCAATCAAACTCTAATGAGCATGTCAGCTCATGAGGGTGATCATGTCAAAGTGATCATTGTGTGGTAAAGATACTGAACAGAGATGGGATTCCATAAGTTCCTGGTTTGAGGCATCAGATTTAATGTGTGCCAATAATTAGTTCCATCTAAGTCTCCAATGCAGTGCATAAAGAACAAAGGGGTCAGAATTGATGACATGCATGACTATTAGCTTGAATGGACAACATGATGCTGATGTACTTTACCACAAATCTGTTTCCACTTTCATGGTGCTTTCTTGTGAGATTTGAAAAGATAAGCAAGCACTGTTGATTCATACTAGCTCAATTACATGTACCTGACAACCATATGTATGTTCTCACAGCCATGTCCTCTTGTATTACATCAACAATCCTGTATAGGTGTTCTTGCAAGTCTAGCACATGTGTTTGATATGTATATATCTAGTACTACAAATTTAAGTAAAGATTCAATCAGATAGGTTTTCATACAGGCAATTGTAATATATGCACTGATTTAATTTCTCCAATTTTGAAAAGAAGGATATTGTTCTATGCATGGAGTGCTTAGGAATTGCAATGTTGCATTTCCAAAATTACCTCAACCCCAAGTGGACAGATGGTTCAGTGAAAAAATTAACACCATAGAATCAAGAAAACATTTCATAGAATTTCACCAGAGTTACACAACCTATTGCCTCTGAGACTCTCTTCATATTACTCTTCTGTCTACCTCTTCTCTTTGTCATTCTACCACTGGGAAAACTTGCAATCACAACTTGATATGGGACCTCTTTCTTCTTTAGTCAGTAGAGGTTCTGGATAAAGCTGTTAACAGATAACATACTGGAATGTTTAAACACATACATGT
>JBBPJP010000794.1:0-14503 GCA_038088775.1 Boletus barrowsii | reverse complement strand
GCTTGCATCCAAAGATTGACCCAGAGTTTGGTCCTCGACCACCATCCCACAAGACGACCCTCACTGGCGACGAGGGTGAAGAGATCGACGTCACGCTCGAGCTGTCAGACAAGGAACGGGTATCGCATTACGGTTTGAACAGTCGGGCTACGAACTTGTTCTCTATCAAGAGTGACAAACTCTCCACCGAGGATGATCTCGTTGTCAAAGTCTTCTGGGCAGAGGCGACGCGCACGAGCGAGCCCGATATCTTGAAGAGAGTATACGAGATCGCACATGATAAAGACATCGAGGGACACGTGCCGGTTATGTTGTGGTACAAATCATTCGAGGATACATCCACCGCCAAGGTTCGGCAGCGTCTCGGCCTCAAGACTGAAGGAGGTCGCGTTCTGTATACGATCATTTTTCGAAAATTGAGACCCATGACCGAACTGATCGGGCGCGACTTCTTGCTTGCATGGTGGGAGACGGTGAAATGTGAGTCATGTCTGACGCCTACATTTGGACCAGCTTGTTTACTTTGTTCAATCAAGGTCACCTCGCTCTCTGGAAGAACAATGTTTACCACCGAGACATCAGCGCATCAAATCTGATGTACCGTACAGTCAATGGGAAGATTGTGGGTGTGTTGAACGACTTCGACCTGGCGTCGACGGAAAAGACGGCTACTGGAACTGAACGCACCGGCACCATCCCGTTCATGGCGTTGGACCTCCTTGAAGACGACGCGCTTGAAGGACACGTAAGCCATGCGTATAAACACGATGCGGAGTCGTTCATTTGGGTCATGATCTGGATCTGCCTTCGATATGATGACGGCAAACCTCGCGAACATGGTCGACCGTTAGACGCATGGCTGAAGGTCGATGCTGTTGGGTGCAGGAAGGAAAAGAGCGACTTTTTAAGAGGCAAGGAACGTAGGAGTCTTAAAGCCGGTAAGGGCCACGAAGAGAATTGGAAGTTGGCCACCGCGTACATCAATGCGTTGGTGATGATCAATGCTACCATCAGCATATCGCCAGAGGATGAGGATCCCTATGTGCAAACTGATGACGCGTTCAAGGTGTATCTGAGCGACGTTATTTGTCCGTTCTTGGAGATCCCAGTAGACGGGCCAAGAGAGGAAACGTCTCAGGTGGTTACTTCTTGTTTAGCTTCGGAATCTGAGGAGTGGGAGTTAGTCTCCACTAATGCAGAGTAGATTAGAAACTTGTTTGAGACATTCATATGCATCACGACAATATTGCTAGCTCGTTATCGGGCAGATAATTGCTGCACCGTCATTAATACCAAACATATAATCTGGTGGCTTTGGTGGCGCGCTCGTTCACTCGTTTCGATCTGGTAGTCACAGTGGGCAATGATTTTCACCCGAAATGATGTCATCATTTTATGGATGTACCACCTGCACATCTTGCTGCTCATCACACCAACATTTATTCACCTGAGCATTGCATATCAGATTTGATCTTATAAGCAAGCAGAGGCAGAGGCGCATGGCACTAGAATTCTGGGGTCATGGATGTCTAATTGCTACTTGCTTCGCTCGACAGGCGTCCTTGTTCGAGATCAACTGGCAGGAGACATTCTTTGGCTCGCACTATGCGAGGCTCAAGAGCATCAAGGACAAGTATGACCCGTACAGGGTGTTCGTCGTTGCTAAAGGCGTCGGATCGGAGGATTGGAACGCAGATTTGACGTGCCGCGCGTTATTGATTTTTTTACTTCTTTCGAGTTTGAAGACTATGGTGACCAGGATGAGCTGCGCAGTGAGCTGACGGGTGTATGTATTTGACTAATCTCGGTTGTGAAACAACTTGATCCTCGAGACAAGGTACCCTTTGGACTTGATCGGAATCCAGCAACACGATCGTGCCAGGTAACTAAGGGAGAGAACGAGTGTCGCAATTTGGTGGGCCGAAAGCAAGCCACCGATGCAGCATCACACTCGGCTACGAGTTTAACGGGAAAGGGGGGGGGTATCCATACAATGTAATTCTTTTCGAGAAGAGTAGCGAACGCTGTGAATAGCTGCAGACAGCAGACGGCGGCCCGTCACGATATTTTTTATAGCCATGGAGTACTATTTGTGTCAGTCCCATGTTCACTGTGCCACATTCCGCCGCATCTCCGGATCATCGACGGCCAGAGTTCACCTCTCCGTGTCATCCTGATGCACGATTTGCGGAGGTTCTCCTCGCCATTTGATGCAAAATCACGCCAATCTTCGTCTACCCTATCTGCACTGGATTGTAATGCATCCCCCTCCTCGCCCTATACCTTATGATGCATCACCTACCTCTCGCTCCGCATCCGTGGTGTGTTAGTCTACATCCCGCGTGATGCATCAGACCCTGCTTACCTCTCGCTCCGCGTCCGTGATGCATTAGTCTACTTGTCCCTCCCTCCCTTAGTCTACATCCCGCGTGATGCATCAGACTCTGCTTACCTCTCACTCCGCGTCCGTGATGCATCAGACCCCCTCCTCGCCCTATACCTTATGATGCATCACCTACCTCTCGCTCCGCGTCCGTGGTGCGTTAGTCTACATCCCGCATGATGCATCAGACCCTGCTTACCTCTCGCTCCGCATCTGTGATGCATTAGTAGTCTCCATCCCGCGTGATACATCAGACCCCCTCCCCTCCTGCACGTCATCCTCCTTACTGGTGGCGGCACCCTGCAGTCCGTAATGCATCATTGTTGCATTACGTCGCCTCCCCTCATCCCGCAGCCCGTGATGCATCATTACATCGTCTTCCCTCATCCCGCAGCCTGTGATGCATCACCCAACGTCGGACCATCCCAGTATTGCTGTGTGATGCATAAATGATACTGCTCGTCCGTGCAGGCATTGCGCCATATAGCCCATAGTAACTGATGCATTAGACTACTTCTGTGTATCCGTTTATAGACATAATGCATCATGATTTCTCCCTGTCTGTACTCGAAGGTATTGCATCGAATGATGCATTAGGCTTTACTGTCTGTATTCGTAACTCGTAATGCATCATTGAGCGGTTCTACGACGACGACATCATATTACACTGACGGGATCATCAATGTCACTGCAGGACTCCTCATTGCGATGGACGAGAGCCTCTATAGTGGTCTCGTCGCCGTCATTCCAGTCCTTATCCAATTGCCTCACCAATTCCATCGTAGATTCCCAGGAACGTCTGCAATTTTCCGCGAGGGCTTTCCTGAGGGTGGCCTGTCGATGAGCATATGCATGGTGACCTTCGGCAGCACCCATGGCAGCAGGTACGAATGACATTCTTTCTTCCCAGCGAGCCGCGTCCCATTGAAAGAATGCCAAGGTACGCTCCATCTCATCCATTAAAAGGTCGACATCTTCTGACCATCGTGCCGCCCTAGCTCTAGCCTTGCACCATTCAATCCGCATATCTAGACATGTAAAATCACACGGTGATGCATAGTAATGGAGAATAACGAGGTACAAACCTTCTAAAGCCCCCTCGTCGGCACCTTCAACAGCTCCGCCCATGCACCATATCCAAGACAATTTTCTTGTCCCCTCAGTCTCTCCCCATACGAGATCGGACATTGCACGGATATCTTGACGGTTGAGTGACCGGAGAAAAGTCTGCCATGTGTTGTTTTCACGAAGCAATGGAGCCAGTTTTACGAGCGCCTTGCGGGCGTCATCGTATCTGTTGGGATCATAGCGTTAGCCTATGCTCGTCTGGCGCTTCCGAGTCGGGTGCCAACCTATTCGCTGCCGCGTCAATTCTTGCTTCTACCGCCTTGAGAGTGTTTCTAGCTCTCGTATTGGCGCCTTGCCCACGCAAAAAACGATCCTTGAACTTGAGGATGCAGCTCTGCGCTCGAAGGTTGGACCTCAAGGAATGTAGTGCGTCAGAGGCTTGTGCGTAGCGTAGCTTCCATTCGATTCTTTGTAAACGTTCGTCACAGGGCAAGGAGCGGCCAATTTCTGAGGGAAGCCATAACCTGTAAGACTCCGGTGAGACGACTGTGTCGGAATCCCCAGCTTCCTTTTCCCGTTCCACGGCCAGCAAGGGGAGGAAAAGATACTGCAATTTTGCCCAGGCATCAATGCGGCGCTGAAGGTCATTGCTATGCTGGAGCACATGAGCGTTTCGATTGTCCGTACTGTTGATGCCTAACCCAGCTTTATCCCGTCTCAGACGGCGCCTGAAAGCAGGGTGAATCAAATCTTCTTGAGATGCAAACGAAACAAGACTTACTGGAGTTCCTCTAGTTCTAAGCCCGTGCTGATTAGCACGCTGGGTGAACAGATGTCATTGAGGTAGGTACATCCTTTCTCTAAATCCTCGGCCTCATCTTTGGCAAGCTGTAGCCGAACTGAGGCCATTGTCATGACTGCAGTATGCCACCATGAAACAAAGAATAAAATAAATAAAATAAAATAACTCACTGTTGCCTTGCCGCTCGTAGGGGTTCACCTTTGTGGTGGGATTGCTCTCATAATCTTCGACCTGGGACCTCCATTTGATCAATTCATTGGATTGACTCGACAGAAGGGCCTTCTCGAGCTCCTCCAGCGCATCGCGATGTTCTGCACGCTTAGTAATGCCCGTCTTCAATTTCTGCAGTAGGCTGTGACCTACCAGTGGCTTGTTTAGCGAAACAAGTGTGTAGACTGCATGAACTCACGGAGGCTGACTACTTTCTTCCAGTTAGAATGTCCGAAATGGTCATCTAGGGTGTCTCGTCTTGCTCCAGGACCCATCTCTTTGGTGCTAGACGCGACGGGATTGATGTTGGCCCAGCCTCTCTCGGGAGCTTCGCCATCCGTGCGTCCGACACCCTTGGTAAAATTAAATGAGTATGTGGTTTGACATTTCTCGACATGTGCCGGCAAATGGAATTTAGGGACGAGAAAATTGATCCGCTTTTCCGAAAGTGGAAACTGCATCGACGAGGGGAGGTCCACAATGCGAGTCGAGAGGTTCTTTGACCACTGGCAGGCGATATTGTATGAGATGTTGAGGATATTTGTGGAATTATGGCGGAGCGTTGAGAATAGAAGATAGTCCATGTTGATATACCTGGTAATCTGTTAGCGATTGCAACCAATCGGGCGACTGAGTGACGTTACTTTTCACCCTTTTGAAGATCACCCACTCCTGTTGGTAGCTTCATGTTGTGGCGGGCGCAGTCAACTGTCCCAACACCAGTGGCCGCCAATCCATGGCGTGACATTGTGTCAGCCATGTTGACGGCGAGATGACTTGAGCAAGTACTTTTCTGAGTTTAGGTCAGCGAAAGGAAAGGTAAAAGTGTCGACAACGTCGCATTACCTCCTGGACCCTGTTGATCAAACCTTCCAAATATTTCTTGTATGATGCCTCCTCGACGAAATATGCCCAACCTTGACTCAAGCTTGGATCTACGGTGTCTGAGGACACTTTCTTCCGCTTTAGTCTGAAGTTTGCGTTGATGGCGACAAAGAGTGCATGACGCCAACTGTATCGGGATGATGATGCATTAGTCTGCTGTGGTGGCAAAGAGCATCACGTGTACCTCTTTTCAGATCCGGAAGAACGGACAAGCGAGTTGTTGATGTTGAGAGGGATGTTAATTCCCGGATGGGGACATGCTGGACATAACACAGCGCATTCGCCCTCACGAGTGCTCGCCACACCACCAGCCACATGGCCTCGACCAGCTCGTTTGAGCATCTTGAGGTGGCGCCGTTCCCGGGTCATCCTCAGGAACGCCTCGTAGCGATTCTGTATGGTCCTGAGAGAATGAATGACAATGGTGTAAAGAGTCATACCTTGGTATCCATGAGGCCAGTGTTATTGACGAGTCGCACCAATGAGTTGTAGTACTCGTACGACGAAATCTTGGACTCGAGGGAAAGGAGCTGGAATTGTTTCAATACACGGAATGTTGCGGCGGACTGTGGTCGCGAACTCGTGGCCGGAAACCAAGCCATACGCAAGAGCTGCTGAAAGTGGCTTGTAGCCAACTCACAATTACAAAAATCTAAGGCCACGGGATGAATTCCCGTAGTGTCGATAACAATGAAGAGGTCTCCGGCGCAACGCTCAGGGTTATGGCAGGGCCTTGTTGGCAAATGGCCCAGTTGCACTCGAAGACCAAGATCTCTGAGCGTCGTGGACTCGAATGAGATCCCATTCCATTTCTGTTCAGTAACTCAGACTTGTAGTCTCAGAGATCATTTGCCTAACAACATACCTTGACGATATGCAATGGATTCCGAGCATGGCTATCGACAGCGCACGTAATGCAGAGAAGTTCCCCACCAAAACAGTCGGTGCACCGAATACTCGGCCCATCGGTACCACAGAGAGGGCAAATATCCGTACATCTTCCGCGGCCTTCAAAGCGGATGAATTCATCCAGGAATGTGTCCCAGTCAGGCAACCAAGTTAAAAGTGGGTGTTCCTGTTTGACGAAACATGGTTAATTGGAGGTAATTAAAAGAAAGAAAGAAAACGCACCGCAGCAGTTCGTTTTCTGCTCCTATGGTCATCGGAGTGTTCCTCCGGGAAGACATTGTTAGGTGAATAAACCCAGCATTCGGGATCGACGGCAGGAGAAACATCGTTTACGGATTCCGTGACGGTTGGATCCGAAAGAGGTTGGGTGGAAGAGATGAAGAGACGACTATGACTGATACTACTGGCTTTGCTGCCCTGAAAAGTGGAATGAATTCGGGTCTTGGTGATGGTGGCAGTTTCACGATGGAGGATGGTAGTAGATGGAGACTTGTTATGCCGTTGATAGTTCCTAAAGCGACGTTCCGAGAGTCTAGCAAGAGCTTCGCGGGCAACGCTTGCAGCATTTGCTGGCCCAGTGTCAACTTGAACTGACTCGGAGCTGTGTTCGGGGAGGAAAGTAGTCGTTCCAGGCTTCTTGATACCCTTTCGAGCCGCTTTCAAGCTTCGTTGGAGAGCCCTGTGAAGGGATGGCTGAGGTTGAGTTGTTTCCGAGTCAGCCGTAGGACCCATGGTGGGTCACTGTGGTAGTACCTGGTAGCACACCACTGCAGCGTGTCACACTGTACCGTTCAGGCAAGAAGCAGGATAAATTACGTCAAGTAAGGTCATCTAACACCATATCATTCTACTATTTCCTCTGACGTTTGATCAACCCAGACCTAGTCGCTTTCTTATCTTCCCTGGATTCATCTTCCGGAGGTGGGAGAAGGTAGGGGATGATAGATGGCCGCACTGCACCTGGCGGTCCACGATATATGATCCCCGAGCGGGGGACATTGGGAAGGTCACACTAATTTTTGCTGGTCAGTGTCTATATTAAAATATAAGTCGCGCACATACCAGGCGACGTGCATTTTCCTTGTTGTCCTCTGAACCTGATTGGGGTGTCGAGTACATGTCATTGATATCTTCGCTCTCCTCGCGCGTGCGAGTGCGTACAGGCGGTGGCATCACGGCAAATTCAAAGCGCTATGAATGGATCGAGTTACTATAGAAACTATCATAGCCAGTAGACTTACAATCGGGCCAGCAAAATCAGGGTCGTAGTCATATGCAAAAGAGAACGAGTTGAGGCTAATTTCCCTTGGGAGGATGACCCTGACGGTGGGAGGTTCTGGATGAGACATGGAGTGAAGGCACAACGATCGGTGTAACTTGGATGACGTACACCTGGGTCCCGCAAGGAAAGATATTTAAGGGATTTTGGAGTACGGTGATCATGGTCATCCTCAGCCATAAGAGCAATGACCAGAAAAAAGCACCTTCCGAATGAAATCTCCCCGATCTGAATCTGAACGGGAGTGGAAAGTTGAAAGCGACGACAATGGAACTGCGACAGATTTCTTGATCAAAACAATGCAATGTCCTTCTGAACGAAATCTCCCTGATCTAAATCTGAACGGAGTGGAAAGTCGAAAGCGACAATAGAACTGCGACAGACTTCTCGATCAAAACAATGCATGTGCGAGGATCAGCTTCTCCCGGACTTCCCCCCCACACCCTCGTGTCCCTCACAGATTCTCCATACCCGCTGACAACTGATCTACGCAATTGGCAATCTAGGAACATATGAATGGCTGCCCTCACCAACAGAAAACTACATGATAGCATGTGCGCGTGGTCCACATGAGTCGATTCCCGCACGTTCGAATTACAAGGCTACACTGCGGCCCAGGTCAACTTCGCAACTTCATCTTTCAATACGCTGACCCACAACTTCATATTCTGCCCCTGTGAATCCTCAAGAATTCCCGTTGAAACATGCAACTTCTCTAGTGCTTTCTCCCCACCCACTCGTGTCTATGAATCTCCGCTTCTGCACGATGCACAACAGCTTCTCTTCTAACCACTCCCAAGTTGGTCGCTTCGAGACCATATGTGGTCACGAAGTCCTTTCGATCTCGTTAGTGGTTGAGTTCATTTATAATTCAACGGCTTCTCTTCTAACCACTCCCAAGTTAGTTGCTTCGAGATCATATGTGGTTGGATTCATTGATAATTTTGTTTTAGCACGTGTCTCTGTAGCGGCTTCCTAGGTCGGCTTCGCATCTGAGCAGATTCTGACTCTAAATAAACCATTTCACGAGTCACGACGGGAAGAGCCAATTTTATTCCTAACAAGAACAATGGTGTATGTAAGGAAAGCGCTCCAAGTCGCTGAGCGGTCATCCGAATTAGCCAATATCTACATTAGCCATCGTCTACCATGTAACTATTAGTCACTATAACTTAGGGTGACACCGGGTGAGAAAATTTACCTGCAACAACGTATACAACAGCAACGTCAGCGAGTCTATCGATGGCGTGTCTTGCCGTCCAGATGTGCGAGAAGTAAATCCGACGGACGTCTTTGTTGTCGAGGAGCTCTGTGCAAACAGGAACAGTTTTAGGTTCAAGTCAGCATTCAGAACACAGCTGCCTACCAGTCAAGTATGCCAAGGAGGGGGGGTCCTCCTCGGTGTTGGTGATGATGACAGTACCTGGCGGATGGTCGTCGTCGTCAACGTCCACTGGCAATGGGATTAGCATTAAGTGAACAGGCTCGCCGGGCCACCTGTTCACTATGATGACATGTTAGAATAAAGGGGAACGAACAACTAATTGGTAGACTCACCCGCGAGGTACGCCGTGACCGGAGTCGTGTTCGCCGGAGGTGTGAGGGTGACCACAGGCATGCTGCGAACTTTTGAAGATTGTATAAGTCAGAGGAAGGTGCAGGGAACGCTGTCCTCGCGGTATTGCATACTCACTGTTTTTAACTCATTGGCTCGATGGGATTTGCTGGTGGTTGGCACGCCACGTGCCAGATCTGAAAAATCTGTGCTAGATGACTTCTATCTTGATACAGTGAGAAGACCTACGTGACAAAGATTTGAAATTGTCACGGAGTTGGCGCTTTATGTGCGAGATCCCCGATTCTGATCTAAATGAGTTCTATCCGATGGTCGACACGAGAAACTTACATCTCCGGAAGGGGTACTACATCCGGTGCGGTTTGGTAGGAAAATTGCTTACTACGGTAGATGTCTACAAAGCCCTCCAAGTCCTCGGACTGGACATCGAGTAGCAGATCCTCCAGCGCATGAACGACTTGCGCAATCCTACGACTGGATGCCTCGACCTTGTTCAACCGTGTACAGACACCATGGCTTTGCAAGACTTGCGCATGAAGTGACCGTGCAAGAACACGAAGTTCTTCAGCTGTTTCGAGTGACTGCGTAAGTTGTTCGACGAATTTTGAAGGAATGGGAGAACACAAAAAGTCGGAAATGAGATTGTCGAGGAAAGACGCGAGGGAGTTCTTGAGGAATGACATTAATGCAGCTTCCAAGCTACGGCAGGTTAGATACTTGCTATACATCAATAGGAAAGAACATCAATACGTCCGGAATATTTATATATGAGATCACAAGACTTACCGGCGTGGTGTCAGTGTCGGCTTCAAAGGGATGGGCGAACCGTTCGATGTATCTGTGGATAAGCTTCGCCAGGTCAGATGCAGGAATATGGGCAATTATCTGACTTACCATGGTGTCGCCATCGGGATGGGCGAACCGTTCGATGTATCTGCGGATAAGCTTCGCCAGATCAGATGCAGGGATATGGGCAATTATCTGACTTACCATGGTGTCGCCATCAGGTTTGGGAGAGTAGGCAAAGCGTCTAGTACATTCAGCATCCCTTTCTCCTTGTTTCCCGCACTAGAACAATGAGCCGCAAGGGCTTAATCACACAGTCTTCTCACCTAAGCCGCAGCCGATATTTCTCCTTGTTTCTGAGACTGATCCTTTCACGGTTTCTGAAGGCAGCGCAAATGAATACGGTTGTTGCTCTAGGGCATATGAACTCACTTTGTATAGTATGTCTTCGAGTATGTTCGCTTGGCCTGTGACTTTTCTTCGATGGTGTGATATAGTCTTGGCCTGCCCATGGTGACGGAAATGCAAGCACGTGGGCATCTTGAACACCCGAGGGACCATATTGGGGATATGTAATTTATGCGAGTTTTATACCACTTTTATGCGAGACTTGGGGATAGTACAAGATATCTACCCTATTTGCAATGATAGAAATGTGTCATATCATAAGCCTTGTGTCCGTCGCATGTTATCAGCAGCACGGCCTGCAATGTTATTGGCACATCTTTGGTTGACGTTAAACATATTTTTTAACCAGTTTTATATGAGATTTAAGAATAGTATCTTACGACATATCCATAAATTCAATGGTGTCATGCCTCACCCAGAACCTTTGAGGTCTATGATGCACAACGAAGCAATTAACAAATGGAAAAGGCCCCCGGAATGAGCCACTGTAAGTCGCTGAAGCGTGCAAAACCTCCAATTGGGTCCTGTCGATATCTCACTGTTCGCCTGTAGCATACTACTATAGTACTGTTTATATGCACTGGATTGTCAACAGTCTCGGGTCGAATCCGCTTCACATATAGTAGGATATTTATTCATGTTACTATACAATGTACCATGTTTGAGCACTCCTGTAGTACCCTCTATATGTTGCAGAGACACAAAGCGAATGATATGTACATATGCATTAGGGGCTTTCTGTGGCGTGAGGTCACAGGTCGGTTCCTGATTTGGTTACCGGGTTCATGGCCCGGTCTGAAAGATGTCAGGTACTCTGGCTCAGTCGAATCGAATTTCTGCAGAAGATGTGACTCAGAGCATCCACCACAAGTGAGTTGCAGGTTAGGTCATACTACATAGTGCTATGGGCTAGTTGCTCAACTGCACAGTCGCTTTCTGCAGCAGAGGAGGGAAGACTGAACTACTTGTAGCTACGCTCCTGAAAATAATAGTTGGAGTTTCTGGTGAATCAGAGAGCTGAGCAGTATTACGTAGTGCTACTAGCAATTTCCTTACGGCGGAGATCACGGCGTTGTCCAAGGCACATCACAGAGAAAGAAGAGTAGGGTCAGGTGGATCGCAACAGGTTGTTCGAAATGCTTGTAGGTGGGGCTTCCCTGATTAGGGTAGATTTTCAAGATCGGGCGCGTTGTCTAATGCATTGTTCCCCCGAGAGAGCACCGGCGGTGAAAGGCGGTATCAGTAGAATGGGCTCTTAGTTACCTCCTTTGGTCACTCCATACATGTATTGTAGCGACGATCAATCAAGTAGATCTTATCAGTGTCGCAACGCAGGCAGACCTTGACTTGTCGTGAGTCCAGGTTCTTTGCGAAGGTGAGGTGCTCATGAAACTGACATTTGATGAAATATTGTCTCGCTATTTTGTACAGCAAGATTCCTTATCTTCACTCGCCCGTTATACAGCCACACCGACTTGGAGTCTATTGGTTAGCTTGACACGACTCTCCTCAAATACCCTAGGCAGCGATGATAGACTCGGAGAAACTTCGATTTTTCGCGATTTTTTCAACTCTTCTCATCGTGAGATGGCGCCAACGAAGTGGACGATGCCGGCACAAGCAGAGTTCCTGACTGGCCTGTACCCCACATATCTGGAACATACCGCAGAAAAAACTTACCACCGATTCTGGGCCGAGCTTTATGCTGAATGGTTCACGAGATGGCCCGAGAGGGCTGTCTTATTCCCAAACGTCGAAGGCGCACTCAACACAGAGCAAGGCGACGCTCTGGGTGCTGCTGTGGACATGCGTAAGAAGGTGTGTCACTCAGCAGTATCGCTCACATTCGTGGTTTACATGTTCATAATCTAAGCAACTACAAACGTGGTTCCGTTGGCGTGCAAATGAATCGCGAAGGAGCCGCTTGCAACAGAAGAAATCCTCCGTCTTCGAGAAGATTGTTGCGCCCAAAGGCTCACGCATTCGTACACCTACAGAACTTTACATGCTCGAGCACTACGACGACCGAATCAAGCCTCAAATCACGGCTGAACAGCAAGCGGGCCATATTCCTGCCTTCGGGAATAACCTGACCGTGGTCCGCAAATACGCTCAGGAGTTACTGGAATCGGAGGACGGCGAGATCAAGGAAAAAATCCAACTCATGTACGAGATGCAGGAAAAGGTATCCAAGGCGACATGCGATACGGATTCGGAGGAAGAAACGGACCCTGCAGAAATAAAACGGTGAGTGTCACGCTATGAAGTATCTTCAAGTTAGTAGACTCACCCATATCTATAGCGCCATTGATGACCTGCCTTATGCGCTCGCAAGGGTGGCCAAGCTGGTCAAACGTCGCACCCGCTTTGCCATATCTTTCGTCTGCGCTGGTCCAGATCCTTCAAGAAACTGGGATATCTCCTCAATCTCGTAAGTTCTCTACTATTTCATGTATTTCACAGTGTTCACTTACGATCTCTGCAGCTGTCATCCTGATATGACCCCAGAAGGACGTACTTTCCCGTCCCTTTTCCCAAAAGAGAGCAATGCCATGCTCGTCGCATTCCAGGAGTATGCCGAGACCATATTCCGTGAGTTTCTTCATTCTTTTACTCTGTATCCATTGTCAACATTTCTGTAGCTCTGGAATCACGCAATCCTGCAAAGAGTGCCTCTCAGGGCGACTGCGGTGAGGTCAAGGAAGTGGCTTCCATCGCTAATGAGGGAACATCGGGAGTCCTACCGGTGGACAAGGGCTGCCGCAATGGCAATGGCGATGTTGCTATCGACGACTCAGGCGACGGTACGGAGAACCCACAAGGTGGTGGTCCAGATAGTGAGAACCAATGGGGGGCTGGAGATGAAGGCGCCGACGATGCTGAAGGTGAGGAATTTGGTGAAGGGGGACAGGGGTATGGAGCGGCCATCATTGAGGGAGACCAGTGGCAGGTAGGCTCAATGATTCGTATTTTATACTCGAACTCAACCTATTTTATAGGTTACAAGTGATGCATCTCAATCCTTTGTTGGCCTTGATGCATCATTTGGGACATGGGGTCCATCAGGAACCACCGTGCCTTCTCCCGATCAATCGACAATTCAATTCAATGCATCAACGCAGCCGCAGGATCCTGCCGCTATTGGTTTTCAGGTTGGTCTCCCGCGTGCTTTCCGTTCGTCCACTCAACAATTGTCTAGAGTCATTTCGGCATCGACTTCGGCTCTCAGGCGGCCTGCAATATCCCCCAACTGACGCCAATGCAGTCGATCTCGACATTCGCATCAGGGAGTGGGAGCGGGTATTCAGGGAGTGGGTATGTCTCAGGCGACTTTGGCTACGATGATCCAACCAATGGCGTTTCTCTCTCTGCCGCCATGAGGGAGATTACTGCCGACCTTTCCGGAGATAACTGGGACTTCTCTGGAATTGGGCTGAACTCACTTGGAACTCCGCCACTCTCTGACCTCCGTTCCACTCAGTTCAGTGACGCTGGTTCCGATGCTGAGCTACTTCCACTTCCCCCTGTTCCAAACAATCCAAGTCCAGTCCGGCCTCGCCTTCCAGCTGTCCCTCCCCCATCTCCACCTGATGAACGAGCAATGGCAACTCCGTCTCAGCAAAACACCACCAAGTCCCGCCCGCAGCCCAGACCCAAGGGTAACGCAGTTGTACCTCCCAAGCACCGGCCAGCAAAAGACACAACAACTCAATCCGCTCCTGCTGGCGTGACAGATGGCCCCTCGTTGCTCGGATGCGTTGGCACTCTGAGCTTGGAGAAATCGGCTGCCAAGTCTCGTCCGAAGCCAAAGGTCAGGCACAAAGCAGCTGTGCTCCCCAAGCACCAGCCAGTAGGAGGTTTGTGTCTTATGCTGTACCTTTGCAGAACAGTGCTGAGGTCATGAATTGATCAGATGTTCCTCCGCCATTCCCGCCTCCAGGTACTCAGATGATTTGCGATGCATCTGCTACGGCGTCAAGTGTCCAGCCGCAGCCGCAGAATCATCCCCACCCAGCCCCTTCCGCTGATATGACTACCTCCCAGCCAACGGCGCCCACCACCTCTGTTGTACCTGTCACTGAACAACCTCGTGTCTCTGCTCCATCTGAGACCCGCACATCCAAGCGCGTCCCTGTCCAGTCCAAACGGAACGCCATAGCAGATGCAATCGGAACGAATCAGCCGGCCTTTAACAAC